>PVJX010014749.1:0-44146 GCA_004027295.1 Dolichotis patagonum | reverse complement strand
TCTCCTGGATCAATGTTCTCAGGGTTGGGGGCTGGGAGTGTTTTCTTATTTCTCCCTTTCGTCATGTTTTTGGTTCCTTCCATACAAGTGTACAGTGTAATTCCCAGGCCCTTTTCTTGTTGTTTAAGGCTCCTCTAGAGGGTGCAGGCTAGGAGCTTTAGCCCTCTTCAATAGGTTATCAGAGATTAGAGTTCACCCAGGGGCAGTGTGCACTAGCTCCTCCCTTCTGGGCCAGTTAACCTTTGCAGGCCTTCACTGCGTCAGTGTGCACTGATCTCAGGGAAGTAACTGGGTCCCTGCCAGGGGCGTGGCCTAGTTCAAGCAGATTCCACCAATCTGCTTGGCGAGGGGAATAACCAGCTGAAGCTACTTCCTTATGGAGTTAGGGCTGTCCTGCCCAAATCCAACATGTCATCCAGTTGGTTTCCCCTTTCCCATGGGAGGGTCTTATTCCCATCACTCACCGTGTCCCCGAGAACTGCTGGACTGCCCGACCTCCGACTTCAGCACGGCTGAGGTGGGAATTCACGGTGCCTCTGGGTGGGTCGTGTGCAGTGCTGGTCCCGGCGAGCTGCACGCCAGGCTGTTCAGCTCCGGGCTCCAGTGGCTCAAGCCAGTCGCTTTGGCGAGGATCGCTTGTTCAGGTCGGGCGGAATTCAGGCGTCTCAAGGCGGGTGCCATGCTCGCCGATCTTATCTTCACTAATAGTAGCCCCAGGACCTCTTATTTGAGTGGGTTTTTGCGCTTTAGTTTCTTTCTGTGTTGTGAGAGTCTCTCTCTCTCTGTTTGGGTCTCTCCAGGGTGTTTTATTCTGGCATTTGAGCTGTCTCTCTCAGAGAGGGTCTCTCTCCTGCTACCTACCAGTCCGCCATCTTGTCTCTTCCCTTTTCCATCTTCCCATTTCTGCACACCTAGACTGCCCACAGGGCAAATTCCTAAATCCTTTTAATCCCAAGGGGTGGCCCACTGCCCCAGACCCTGGTGAGCCTTGGTGGGAAGGGACCCACACTCCTTGGGCCCACTCAATTCACAGACCCAGAGCCAGGCCTCCCAAGAATTCAAGAAGACAGTCACCCTTTCACCTGTGCGGTCCTCAGAGCCTGAGAAGCCTCCTTCCTTCTCTTCCTCGGTTCCCACACTGGGAGGAGCAGCAGGACCCTCAGGGGCCCCTCAGCACCACCTGGCCACTGGTGGCCCATCAAATCATGCTGTTCACTTACATTTTTACCTGCTGCATTAATTATAAAATGAACACATTTCAAAAAGTTTCTGGTTTTTGTTTTTTGTATGTTTTTTGTTGTTGTTGTTTTGGTTTTTTTGGTACTGGGGATCGAACTCACTCTTGCCAGTCAGGCACTTGCAATGCTGAGCTAAACCCCCAGCCCCTCAAAAACAGTTTCTGAACAATAGATGGGGGTATAAAATATGGAGTAATCTCCCCTTCCTGAGCCTGTGCCATCTACTGTTAATTATTCCACTTTCTTGTCCTGGCGGTGACACACACACAAAAAAAATCGATCTTCTGTCTTTAAGTAGAATATTCCCTGACTCCCACTGAGGGATGTAAGGAATTCAGCTCACCTTCCTTCTTTACCTCTTTCCACATCCACCTCCAGTTTTTTGCTAATTACATAATTATTTTTAGTTGTTCCGGTGGGTATCATTACAACTTTAAATAAGAAACTCAAATCAGTATTTGTCAACTCCCCACCAAGTAAAACAGGAAATTTACCTCCCCTTCACATTCTTTCTCCCTGTCTTCCTCCTTCTCTCAGTCTCTCCCTCTCTCTGTCTCTCTCTGATCTCTCATCTCATCTCTGCCTCCTTTCACATTTCCCCTGCCAGGGTTTCCACTTAGGTCTCCTGACTTCTTCTCTGGGACAGAGTGGCACAGCACGAAGGAGAAGACACACAGACCATACGGGTCTGAAGGGCCTTAGATACCTTTTACTCCAGGACTCTGGTGTTGTTTTAGCAATTAAATCTCATCTTCTCACAAAATCCTAGGCTCACTATATAAAACAAATAAAAGGAAATGTGTTGTGATAGAATGGAGAGGGAGGTCTCACAGGGCTGTCCACACTGTTGACACCCTAAAGCCCCAGTCACCACATACCCTGAGCCCTGCTCACCAGGGTGAGGGCCCAGGGCTCAGAGGGGAAAGAGATGAAGTCTGTGTTGTCTGTCGCTCCTGAACTGTTTCCACTCTCCGTGTGCGTGTGCCCACGCCTCTGTGAACAACAGCTGGCTCTGCCTTCAGAATAAGCAGGTCCAACAACCCAGAAGGCCTGCCTATGTCCAGCCAGGGATGGGAAAAGGTTCCATGCCTTGCTTGGATTTGGTTTTCCCAGAATTGGTCCCCACTGAATGGTCCCTGTTGGCCTCCTCCACCTGCCAAGCCAACTCGTGGCCTCTCGGGCCCTAGGCCTCCTCTGGCAGCTCCTGCTCACTGGACACTGGCCTCAGCCTCATGCTTCCTGCCCATCTCTCCTGAAGGTCCAAGCTCTGACCTCAAACCTCTTCCTGCCAAAACCTGGTGCCTGGGAAATCTCCAGTCTTGCATGGTTTTAAATTCCTTGTACCCCTGGACTGCTTTCAAATGGATACTGCAGGTCAGCCCTTTCTCCTGACTTCTGCCTCTGTGGTGTCCATCTGGACACTCAGACAAACCTCAAATTAAAATGAGGCTGTGGAACTCCTGAGTCCACCCTCCCCAAGAGCTGCTGCCTCCCACCTCCCTCCCATCAACTGAGTCTTCACAATGAGGCATTTGAGGCTCTTCCTCTCATATCCCTCACCGTGAACCACCAAAAATGTGGCTTATCAGATACATCCTGAAGTATCTGCCTGCCATCATCTCTCACCTGGCTGATGGCAGCACCCCGCCCCCCAGCAAGCTCCACCAGGGCCAGCAGAGCCATGGCTTCAGCAACCTTCCCAGGGCTCTCCTCACACCCAGAGCAAAAGCACAGGTCCTTACCGAAACCCCCAAGCCCTGCATGCTGCACCCACCCTGCCTGCTGCTGTCCGCTGTAGTCTGCCCAGTCCCATTCCAGGCTCTCTGCCTCCCGCTCCTGCTGTATGTGCTTCTTGTCTCACTACTCCCTGTCTGTGCTGGGCTCCCAGTCCAGAAACCGTCCTTCCCCGGCCCACCTGCAGGCCTTCCAGACAGCCACCTGCTGCTTTCCTCTGGCACTTCCTACTGCTCTTGCTCACACGTGCACACACACGTTAGTGCACTGGCACCTGTGTCAGTCATTGCCCACCCTAGCATGGGGGGCAGTGGGCAGGGAGGATGTGCGGCAGGTGCACATTCTCCCCACCACTTCCCTGCCTTCCCGCTGCCACCTTGTGTGCAACAGGCAGTTGCCACATCATGTGTCCAAAGGAGGTTTGCCCCACTGGGATGCGAGGGGCAAGACCAGGGGCCCTCAGGTCCAGTGCCCAGCAGGAGAGAGAGCAGGGTCAAGGAGACCAGCACAGCCTGTAAGCAGAAGCACAGGAGCAGCCTCTGCTCCCTGGCCCTCCCACCCCCACCAAGCCTTCACAGAGAGCAGTCAGACTCCCAAGAAGAGGCACTGGGAAGAGTGTTGATTCCAAAGGCCTGGGTCCCAGCACCCTGGGTGGTCACTGAGCATCTCTCCCATCCCTCTCCTCTTCCCAGAGCATCCACTGGGAAGCAACAAACAGATCCCTTGATAAATAAAAAGAACTGTGGAAAAGCAGATAGATGCCCAGGGCCTCTCAAAGTGCACTGAGCCCTAAGAATGAAGACGCTGGAGCCAAGCATCCAGGTCAGGCCAGGTACACAGTCCTTAGTTGCACTGAGCCTCAGCTTTCTAGTTATGAAACAGGAAGTACACTTGATACAGGGAAATCAAGGCTGGAACATACTCACATGTAAAGAATAAAGCAGCTGGGTGTGGTGTCACATACCTGTAATCCCAGCAGTCTAGGAGACTGAGGCAGGATAATCGCCATGTTTGAGCCTCACCTGGAGAAGCAATTTAGCCAATCGATAAGACTGTGTCTCAGATTTTAAAAAGAGGGCCGGGAATTTAGCCCAGTGGCTTAAGCGCCTGCCTGGCAAGCGCGAGGTCGTGAGTTTGATCCCCGGTACCAAAAAAAAAAAAAAAGATTTTAAAAAGAGAAGTCAGTCACACAAGCTCAAGTATCACATGCGTGCATTACATGAAAAACACAAAAGCATAAATATGTAAATAAAAAGCAAAACAGAAAGATAAATAGGAAGTAGGAAGAAGTTCAAATACCTCCCCAAGTTACGTATTTTGTTGTTTCAAAAATGTTTTAATATATATGCTAATTCATTTCCTTTGTACTACTTGCTTATCTTAGATCACTGAAAAGGTTTTGTGTTATTATCTTTCTTTTCTGTAAGAATATTTTTGGTGTATGTCTTATACTCTGATAATAACAATATACAATGTATTAACTTGTTAATCTCATTATTTTGTTGTGAAATTTAATTTTTTTTCATAAAGTAAAAAATAAAAAAGAGGCTGAGGATGTAACTCAGTGCAAAGGCCCTGGGTTCAGTTCTCAATACCACTAGACAAATAAATAAACAAACCTAACTGTTGGCCATTGATTTTTAAAATAAAGAAAGAGAAGCTGGGTATGGTGGTTTACATCTGTAACCCCAGCACTTGAGAGGCTGAGGCAGGAGGATCACTACGAATTCAAAGCCAGCCTACATAGAGACCCTCAAAACAACTATGTAGAGACTCTGTCTCCAAAACTAAAAATAAAAATAAGTACAAATAAAATGAAGAAATAGAAACAACAGGATGGTATTATAAACATGGTAGTCACACTTAAGGGTATTGTCTCTGTGTGCCTCAGGCTGTGCCTTTGGGTCTGAATGATGGGTTCTTGAGACCTTCTGGTCCTTCTGCCTTGGTTGTCCCCATACCCCCTGGCTGGCCCCTCCAGTCACCTGTGAGGACCTCAGCTGATACTGGACTCTGAAGGTAAGTGACTGTGCAAAGCCAGAGTAGTACACAGAAGGGCCTGGTTCATGGCGCCTTGCGTGTTGCCCTTCCCAGCTACCTGGACAGCCTGGATCGGATTGGGGCCGCCGACTACCAGCCTACCGAGCAGGACATCCTCCGAACCAGGGTCAAAACCACTGGCATCGTAGAAACCCACTTCACATTCAAGAACCTCCACTTCAGGTGAGGCCCAGGGAGACTGCTAGGCCATGGTGAGGGCGATGGGGAGATGGAGACACCCAAGGCAGCCTCCTCATCTGGTACAGCCAGATAGCACCCCACCTCAGAGCTTTGGGATTGGGTCTTGTCTGTGTGCTTGTTTTCTGCCACCTTCAAGGACTGAGATGAGCAAGGGGGCTTCCTGGAAGAGGAGTCATGAAATGAGGCTGTGAGGAAAGGGAGGGTTTAGATGGAAAAGGAGGGGAGACTCTTCTCTGAAGTGACCTCTGAGGAAGAGGTGGTGGATAAGCCCAAGAGATACAGGTGAGATCCTGAGGACCCAGGACAGTTTGGAGCAGTAGGGTCTGAGAGAACAGTGCACCCCTCTCCCAGGATATAGGAGGAAGCTGAGGTCACGGGCCCAGACACAGTGCGGAGCAGGGCCTCCACATGCCTTGAAATGTGAGGACATATTTCTCAGGCCTGCTAGAAGACTGTGTCCCCCTAGGTAACCTCCTAGAAGGCAGCAGGCCCCTGCTCTGCCTTCCAGGCATGGTTTGTGGGTGTCAAGTGGAACAGGGAAAGATGCCAGGAGGGAAGAAAGGGCAGGGATCTCTGGCCAATGGACAGGTGTAAGTGCTGTTTCCTGGACCCCTGTTCCTCCTGGCCAGGCAGAGAGGCTGAGACTCTACATTGTGATCTGTAGGCCCAGCAGGCAGCCTTTCTATAGGACTATGGGAGCCACTCTGGGCCTCCACTGACCTGAGCCACTGGGGTGGGCAGTGTGGCCCCCGAGAGGCCTCTCTGCCTTCCAGTCTCCTCAGCCTCTCCTGCTCACCCATGAGGTACAAGATGGGGACCTCAGCTCAGCCCTGCACAGCAGTCACATTCTGGAAAGGCCACAGAGACCACTGGCCAGCATCCTTGTGTTTCAGACAGGGAGGTGGACCAAAGGGAGGCGGTGGTAGGATGAGACCTAGACCCGTTTCCTTGTAGCACACTTGCTCTGCTCTCTGCTTGCAGTTGCCATCTTCTGTCTGGAGCCACAGGGTACCTGTCCCTGGGAGCCCAGGCCCACCCACACTGAGATGTGTGCCAATGGGCTTCCTAGTTCCAGCAGGCTTCAAGGCTCCTTGTGCAGAGGATGAGGATGTGAAACTGACCTCTTACCACAAGATCCATGTCCTGTCTGCCCACAGTCTCCTCCTTGGACCCCTCTGAGTGGAGACTGAGCTGGGAAAAGCCTGGAGCCAGTCTGCTAGGGAGGGGTGGCGCAGAGCATAGGAAGTGACCCCAATTTTGTCTGCAGACAGGCCTGAGTTAGACCCTAGCTCCACCACGCTCCAGAGGCTTGGGCACATAACCTTGACAACTTGGTGCCTCCTTGTTTCCATTTACAGAACAGGATAGTTCCTGCCCATCTTCCTCCTGGTCAGATTTAGAGTTTGTCCAGAGCATACATGCAAGAACAGAATGCCAGTGTTAGCATGAGAGGGGGACCTCTCAGAGACACTCCTTGGAGACTACAGAGATTGCTCCATTAGTAACATTCATCACATGGAGTGACACGGTTTTGAGTCACCCCGTATGAGCACAGCCATTCTGGGGACAGACTTCAGGACCAGTCACAGCTGCCTCTCTCCCTAGAGTGGCAGTGACAGATCTCCCTGTCTGTCTGTCAGCATCTGAAATGGGGGCTCCTTGTGAGGCACTGGGCACTATGTCCACCCCTGAGCACACTCACCGATGAGCCACCAGGCATCCCCCACCTGCCTGGGCCTCACCACCCACAGCTCTCCTGTCTTCCTGGCAGACTGTTTGATGTTGGGGGCCAGCGATCTGAGCGCAAGAAGTGGATCCACTGCTTCGAGGATGTCACGGCCATCATTTTCTGTGTCGCACTCAGCGGCTATGACCAGGTGCTCCACGAAGACGAAACCACGGTGAGCAGCCCTGGGCATACTGGATGGGGGCAACATGAAGGGAGCCACAGAACTGGCCGCTCTGGGAACATGAGGAACTCAGTTGCCCACATGGCTCTGGGGTCCACCCAGCTGCAGTAGCTGGTGTCCTGTCATGCATAGGCCATGAAGCCCAATCTCTCACTCTGTTAGCAAGAAAAAGGCCTCCGGACATGTGCAAACTGATCACACAGCTCTGCAGAATTAGGGTCACAGGAAGTGCCTCTTCCATAAACTCAGTGCCGTCACTGAGCCATCAGGCCAGAAGAGAATTAAGCAAATCCTAAATATCAGGGTGTGGCCAAGCAAAAATGTTCATACAACAGGCATGACTGTTTTAGCCCTGACAGCCCTTTCTGGCACTGGCCAGGGCGCAGGGGAGGGATATGTGGGGTCAGAACCCTGGGAAGGGCAATGGAGATGGGGTGCACTGGTGAGTGATGGGTGGCTCTGAGCTCCGTCTTTGTGGGATGCCAGGCCAGGCTCCCATCTTCTCTCTATACGTCACATTCAGCCTGGGACCTCTGGCTTTGGCCTCTGAGAACTGCTAGACCTGCTTTGGAAGGGGACAGTCATTTGAAAAGCAATGCGGATCGTGTCCTTTCTGCCCCATTACTGTCACCCTGTAAAAGGAGAGAGTAATAGTCACTGCCTTGTCAGAGGAGCTGGCAAGGCAAGAGATGACCCACATGCAGCACTTGGAACCGTTTCTGGCACAGTGGAGCAGAGCTGATGGTTGTATAATTGCTGTTCTTAGCCAGGTGGGCGGACCCCACCTAGGCTGCAGCCACCAGGGCACTTGGACCTTATTCTCCTCAGGATCTATAAGGAAACCCAGGCGTCAAGTGTGTCCCACAGTGTGACAAGATGAGCCCTAGGCCTGAGAGCAGGGTGACAGCTGTGGGCTTGCACCCTAGCATCTGTCTTCTTCCTATCTGGACCTTTAGCCCCTGAGCCTTGAGGTCAGCAGTGGGGGTTTGAGGAAGTGCTCATCATTATGCTGGCCTTGAGTAAGGTGCATCTTTCCTGTGGTTTGAATTTCCTCATCAGACCTAGCCCTGCTGCTCTTGCAGACTGCTGTGGAGATGGGATAAACTTTGGGATATGGGATACTGGGAGCATTGTTTTGGGGGAAGGAGCCGCCGCCCTCAGGGGCTCTTACCACCACAGTGAGGCTTTGGCAGATGGGACTGGAAGCTACCAGCTGGGTGGGAATCTGGACCCGCGCAGCGTGCTGACTCTTGCTGGATGGGTTTCATCTATGCTGTTCTCAATGACCTCAGTGGGCAGTGGTGTCTAAGAGGTACCATTCTAGGCCTGACTCTTTGTGTGGGGTAGGTGCGCCGTGGGCCATGCTTAGGCCCAGATTTAGTGAACACCCAAAGCCCAGCACAGTTCCTGACAATGCGTCTCTGAAACTGACTGCCCCAGCACAACCTTCACTGCTCTATGAGTTAACCCTGTGCTGTTAGAGCCACTGTTTGTGTCGCCTCGGCCACCCATATTGTCTTAACTTGGCTCACTTCATCTTTTCTCCTGACCACACCTGCAAGTAGCTGCTGCATGTCACCATGGATTTCCTAAGGTGACAAACTTGGATGCAGGGGTGGGAGGTCCTTCTCACTGGGGTACAACCACGGGGCTGAGGCTCTTGCTAACCTCTGGAGCACAGTATAGATGCAGGGTTATGCCTGGGTGGGTCTGGCAGCCAAGGGCACCAAGATCCATGACTCTCAGGTCTCCAGGGAATGTGAACACTGAGGACAGTGCCAGGCCAGCCTCCTCTGAGAACTCCTCATGAATGCTTCTGAGAAGGGTCCGTGTCTAGGAGCCTTCTTCCTCTCAGTGTCTTCTTCCTCTCCTGTTTTTCTCTCACCCTCTCCTCACTTCCCTGCTTTCTGGTCTCCCCTATCCCTCTCCACAAACACTGGAGCACAGGGCCTTGGGGAAGCAAGAACTTGTCTTTCCTGGGTCTTTTCTTCCCCAACACTGGCCACCTACAAAGCCCAGGGAAGAGCAGCAGTCCTCCAGGGAATGGGTTTTGGCTTTGTGACCTGACAGCAGGCTTCAGAGAAGGCTCACTACCATGGTGGTAGCAAGAGTAGTGCCATTGCTATAGAACCAAGTAGTCACCTGTGTGTCCAGGGCATGGGTGGGTAGACATGGGTGGACATGGGCACCTTTCAAGTCACGTGGGTCTGGTCTGGAGTCTGGCACCGCCCTGCCAGCTGTGAGATCATAGGCAATCATCGCACTCTCACGGGCCTCCTCTATACATGGTAATGATGGCAGACTGGGCTTGTGGTATCCATAAGACCTCTGGGCCCAGACCTGTAAGAGGACCTGAACATGGGAGGTGTCACTCAGTGAAGGGCAGGTCCTTGTCCTCTGTCCAGATGCCATGGCTTGAGGACAGGCTGTCAGGCATAAGTGCTCTTCCCAGAGACAAGATATAGCCAGCAGTGACCCAGTCCTTGGTCCTCAGCCTTCCTCTCTGGTCAGCCCCATGCTTCTCAACCTGGCCTATAGTGAGAGTTGGAGCTGCCTGAGACTAAGGTGTCTGAAGGTAGCTCTGGAGCTAGGCCATTCGGGCCCAGGGGCTAGTGGCTGCTGTTCACCGGATCCACCCCAGCACCCCGAGGGCTCATCCTGTCCTCGTACCTGCTCTCAGCACCGCCCAGCCAGGCCACAGGCTGCCACAACTTCACCACCACCACTACCACCACCACCGCCTGCAGGGCCTTATCTTGCCAAACCAAGGCCAAATCCATGAGCAGATTCTGAGAGACCCTCCAAGCCCAGCAGGTATGAAGCAACTCTCTCCAACCAGAACCATTGCTAAGAGTTGAAAGCAGCAGGTTCTCTGCACCACTGGTGACTTTGCTGTGAAAGCCTGTCCCGGCCCACCCCCCACCCACACTCATCAGCCACTCATTCGCTCTTCCGGCTGAAGGTCACCCTCCCCACCTCCACCCTCCCCCTCCAGCCACACAGTCCCTGTCCCAGGCCACCCTTGGTTTCTGTGAACCTGCACAGGGTCCTTAACATGGACTGGCTGGGACTTCTGGCTCCAAGACTGGTCAAATCGATTTTTCAGTTTTTTTCTTTCTTTCTCCCGTATTTGCTGTTGGGATTTTACCTTGCACTCATTTTTAATCTGCTTTGCTGTGTTTCTTCTTTGGGTTCTCCAAGCCCCTCTACTGAGAAACCAGCCAACAACCAGTCCTCTCAGAGCTTCCCCATGCCCCACCCACCACCCGGCCAATCTACCAAATGACCCAGCCAACCAAAGCCACAGCAAGATCCACCCCCAAGACAATGTCTCCTGGTGTCTGCTTCCAACTCTGGATTAATTCGAGGATCTCTCAGTCCTCGGTTAATGTTACCCAACTGAATGCGTGCAACCTCCCAACCTTGCTGGCAAAACCAAATGAGACCCGGTAGAGAAGTCTGCATGACCTGCGGTTCTGTGTAGACCTATTGGATGGTGGTTGCAGCCCTGCCCCCATGTGCATGGTGCATGTCCTCTCCAGGAGCTGCAGCCTCTCCAGGGACCTCACTGCCCCACAAGGCCAGCTCCCTCTGCAAGGGGGCAGTATCTCCCACCTGCCCACCCCAGCTCCACCCCACCCTGCCTGTGTGTGGAATGAAGCAGGGATATGTCCTGTTTGTCCTGTGGGCCCTCCCGTCTCCGTCCCCAGTGATACGCCCAGCCGTGTTAGTGGCCCTTCCCTTTGCTTGTCCCGCTGTGTCATGGCTGTGGTAGGTCAGGGACCCCACACTGCCATCCCTCACACTCCTCCCCACTCTGTTGCAGAACCGCATGCACGAATCCCTGAAGCTTTTCGACAGCATCTGCAACAACAAGTGGTTCACAGACACGTCCATTATCCTGTTCCTTAATAAGAAGGACATTTTTGAAGAGAAGATCAAGAAGTCGCCACTGACCATCTGCTTTCCTGAATACACAGGTAAAGGCCCCTCTGCAGGACAGCAGGGCCCTGCACAGTCCCTTCTGGCCACAGGGACTGCTGAGGGACCAGGCTGTCCTCCTTCACCGTGCTCTGCCCCACCTCTGAAGCATGCCATAGTGAAGCAGCCAGAGCAGCTCACCAGGCTGGAATCCAGGCTTTCACTTCTAACCAGGTGACCTCGGGAGCCTGAGGCCCTCATCTGTGAATAGAGATTATATACAGTGGGAACTCCAGGATGATGGTGGGGTAACAAGCTGGGGCTGAATCTAGCTACTCAAGGTCCAGCCCTGGCTTGGCCACTCATGAACAGCTGGAATAGGTCACATGACTTCACTGTGCCTCAGTTCCACATCTGTGAGGTGAGATGATCACCCGGATTGTCCTCTCTCCCTCACAGAGTTGCTGTGAAAGGAAATGAGCTAATGATCACACACAGCATAGCATGGTACCTGCCGCTCACTCTGAATTTGTGTGCACTGTAAGTTTGCTCTGACCATTAGGATTGTGATAGTGACAAAGAAGCGTTCTAATAGCACTTTCCATGTAAGCTGGCTAAGAGATTCAAATGGTGTATTGAATGTGATAGAGCCTTGCAAGCCACAGGGCCCCAGTCATCTTGCAGAAGGTGCTGGGGACAAGAGGCCAGCTGTCCACATTGCAATGGGCTTTGCCTACCCTGGGCAGGTGGGCAGATTGGAGGCAGTCCAGCAGGCCCCTGAGGAGCTACAAGGCTGGCAGCCCTGTTCAGGTGGCGACAGGGGCATAGCAGTGTCCCAGGTAGCCCAGTGCTCATCAGCTCTTCACAGATGGCTAGGCCCTGACCATAGAGACAAAAGGCATTCTCTGCCTGGCCAACCCTCAGGCCTGCAGGGCATAAAGCAGGGGCACATAGAGTCCCCACAGGGAGGGTTTGTGAGCTATGGCACAAGCAGTACAGCCTTCATCACTTCCTGCCCCTCCCCACCTCCACCCCATTTCTCAAAACCAGGTTGACTACCCTGTGGGCTAGGAGCCCAGGAGCTGCCAGCTAGAAAGGAGTAGAGCTCAGCCTCCCTCACAGCTATGTACCCAGCAGCCAGCTTCCTCACTTGCTTAAACTGGGGATCTGTGGATCCTGTCTGTGGGGCAGTGGAAGCAGGTAGAGTGATTTGGTCACCATGACCAGTCTGGAGCTGGGGCAAGGAAGGAGGGGACCCCTCACGTAGGGAGTCTGGGAGTTCCCTGCTGTCCCAGGGGCATTTCCTTTACCACCAGCCCAGATATAGCAGATCTGTGGTCTGGTAGACTCTCAAAGCCAGGCCCTCAGCCTGCTTTAAGGTGTTTGAGATGGCTGCAACCCTTCTCCCAGGGACACCACCACAATTTAACTCTACTCAAACCCTGGTTCTCGTCCCTGCCTGTCCCACAGTGACACAGTGAGTGGCTGCGGCCCAGCCGGTGCATACTGTGTGCACCTCAGGGCAAAGCCAGGGTCCTACTCTTCTGCTCCTCCACAAGCCAGCAGCTGCTCTCCCAGACACCCTCTTCTGGGATCCTGGAAGCAGATCAGTATGGTGTATCCTGAGGAGGATGTGAATGAGCGAGCCAGGAATCCTTACTCCTCCTGAGAATGAGCACCAGAAAAGGGAAGGCGGAAGGGGAAGGAAGGAAGGGGGAAAGCGGGAAGGAGGCCAAGGGGGTTCACATACATCACACTCATCACAGCGGATACAGATCTATTGTCCAGCCCTGCCCCATAGCAGCTGGGCCCACAGAGAGAGTAACCTGCATGAGACTGGCACCTTTGAACTTCTTTGCTCATGACCCATGGTAAGATGTGAAGCTGACATCCTTAGGAGTCAGTAGGTGTGGGTGTAAGAGGAAAGTAGCAGTTTTGTATAACGGCACTCACCTGTAGTACAGGCAATGACTCGAAAATCTCACAGTCTGTTTTACTGGTCACAAATGTAAGGCATATGTGGCCCAGCTAGCTGTTTGCTATCAGTGAAAACTCTAAAAGGTTCACCATCACTGGTCTTTTTGTTTCTTTCATGGTTGCTACCCAGGATTTGAAAGACTGCCAGTATTGCTTGGCACACTGTGGGAGCTGAGCCTTGGTCTCCCCAGCCCACCAGCCTTTCCTACAGGCTATCTCTAGGAGACCCTAGGCATCTTCTCTATGGCCCAGCCAGCCAGGCCCAGGGCCATCCATGCTGGGTGACCCCATGGACGCCTCCGCTCACCTCCCCTGCCATTTTCTCCCACAGGCCCCAGCGCCTTCACAGAAGCCGTGGCTTACATCCAGGCCCAGTACGAGAGCAAGAACAAGTCAGCCCACAAGGAGATCTACACCCACGTCACCTGTGCCACGGACACCAACAACATCCAGTTTGTCTTTGACGCCGTGACGGACGTCATCATTGCCAAAAATCTGCGGGGTTGTGGACTCTACTGAGCCCCAGCCCCCTGCCCAGATGCCCATGCCCTGCCCAACCCCCACCCACTCTTCCCTGGAACCAGAACTCTGCCACCTCTCAGGCTGCTCTTTGCACTAAGGAAGAAGACCCAAGAGGCTGGCACCAGGGGGGGTGGAGGGAGCACCCTTCACGTACCCCCCACCTCTACCCCTCCACCAGCTGGATGCATGGTAACAGGGCTGGGCTAGGGTGCTGAGCGCCGTGCCATGCACCACAAGGCAGGAGACCTCCTCAGATCACCTGGGTGCCGCTTGTTGGCCACTGCTTTGTCATTAAGTGTTTTGTTCAGAGGCTGCAGTGCAGAGTGGGCTAAGGTGCCATTTGATTCAAAACGGGCATGTCCTGCACTTCGTGGCTTTTACAGAAGCCCTGAGGCCTCCTGTCCTCTGGGTATACAGGTGGCAGGGTGGCCCTGCAGTAGGGTGCAGGCAGGTTGGGGGGCAGTAGAAGCCGTTCTTCAGCTTTGCTGGGCAACTGTCTAGTTGAGCGCTGCTCCGTCCCTAAAACCCAGGGTGGAACTAAGCCAACTTTGTGGCTCAGGCCTTAGCGAAGGTCTCCCACCTCCTCTGGTCATCCTCCCTTGCCCTTGCCCTCACCAGGAGCCCCAGGCCTGGAATGCTCTGAGAATGACTGGCTGCAAAGCTGGGTGGCTAGAGTTTAGTCCTGTGCCAGCCAGTTAGGAAAGAGGAGGGAGGCTCTGCGGTGGGAGGCACAGACAGCAGCACAGAGCTCTGGCTGGTCTCCTGGCACAGCCGCTCCAGGTGGCCTACTCTTCTTTCTTGAGCCCAACTGAAACCAGCAGGAATGGGTAAAAGCCTTTGAGTTGGGAGGCCTAGGGGAGGTGTGGGTCATGCCCTGCAGCCAGTGCCCACTCCACTCCATCTTGGTCCAGAACTCAGGAGGCCCCCATTGTCCTCCCAGTCTCCAATGGCAGAAGAGGACAGGTAGAGGGAACCAGTGCCCTGCGTGTGAGCTCTGAGGGCCCTGGCCCTTGGAGGAAGGGTCCTAGGACCCTTGGAAGGAGTTTTGCTGTAGAAGTCCCTGAGTAGAGGGATGAGTGGCTTCTGGTGACCCTGGCTCTGGCTGGCCTTGGGCAATCAGCACACCTCCCTCTCCCTGGCTTCTCCTGATGCCACAGCCAATAGCCCAGGCAGATGTGCCACACGAGGGGAGAGGGCTGCTTCCTGAGAGGCTTCTGCCTCCCTCCTCGAGCCCCTTGTTCTCCTGGTCTCCACTGTAAACACAGTTCTGTCCCAAGCCAAGCTGGACACCTGGGCTGCCACATGCAGCCCCGTGATCTGCCTGGGAACCAGGAAGAGCCCCATACCAACAGCTCTGGATTTGTTGGCCCCAACAGGCACAGTGCTCTGGATGGTACAGGAGGTCCAGGGCCCTTCTCTAGTGCCAAATGCTTGCCCCCAGGGGTGTGTCTCCTTGCTGTGTCTTGCAGTTGCCTCCGGCAGCCAGTTGGAGGAACTAGCCCATCAGCCCAATTCCTCGTCTGTTTGTTAAAATCCATCACTGTTTGAACTGAACTTTGTACCAGGTGCTGGCACATGGCAGAAGAAAGGCCCTTGGTGCCAGTTGTGTCCATGTCCTGCCGTGAAAGGCTAAGGTCTATTTAACCATTTTGCGCAACACTGAAGCCACTCGGGTAAGGCCAGCTGTGCCCCTCACTCTACCCTAGACTCTGAACCCAGAGTCAGAAACACCTGAAGAGAAGATTGGCAGATGCCATCCCTGAGATAAAAGTCACAAACCTATCACCCCTGAGCTCTTTATCTCCCCAAGTGGCCAGAGCCCCAGGCTAGAGTCAGGACCCTGGATCCATTCCTCCCCTGCCATAGCATTGTGGGGCAGGTGCCCAGGGCCTTCCTGCCCTGTATCCTGACTGCCTTTTTCTTCTCTCGGATGCTCTGTCCTGCTCATTGTCTTGTGCTGCTTTCAACTGGTTGTCCCAGCCCAGCCTGCTGAGGGAGGGACCTTTGGTTGTCGAATGTAAGCCCTCAAGGAGAGCAGATTCAGGAAAACTCCTGGGCACCACAATTCCCAGCCATGTCGTCACCGGCGCCTCTCCCATGGGGGTGGGGCAGTGGGGGTAATGTGAGTTTTGGCTCCGTCGTGGATATGGATGTGGGGGGAAGTGTTGTGAATGACCAGGGAAGGATGGGTTTTTTTATCCACACTGGATCTGGGTGTGTCCCCAAAGAGACCATGGTAAACTTTGGCTCTAATTTAGCATGCCAATTGGAAGCTGACTTTTAGGAAGGTTATCTTTGCCAAACTGGTGAAAATGTGCCTATCAGTTAGATGCCTAAGAGCACACTCTGTGCCCTGCCCAGTAGCAGTCTCAAGAACCAGGTCTCTGCCTTCCTTTGAGCACTGACAGAGGCCTCTAAGGCTCCCTGCCTGAGTGGGGCTGGGGGTACTTGAGGCCCAAGGACTCTGGTCTAACGAGCCTGATTCCTCATCAGTACCTCTGGCCTTCTGGGTCCCATGACCTCCCAGTGCCCGCTCTCTTTCTGTTCCCACTGGCCTGGTTGAGCCCAAACAGACCTCCACTGTGTCTGGTGTCAGGAAGCAATTCAGCCTCCCAAGCCACTGCTCTCAGCCTGGCACCACACCTTACTGGTGGGAGCTGGAGGCACCTCTGCCCACATGGACTGAGGGGCAGGCGGCAGCTTAGCACCTCCCCAGCAAGCGAAGGCTGCGGCATCGCCTCACCAAGTACCTCCTTACCACCAGCAGGTTTGCACCACAGCTCCCAGTCTACAGTTGGTAGACACAGCCTACAGTTGGTACCCCCGTGGCAGACTCTTCTTTCTGGCAAGCCTGCATCTACCTGCCCACCTTCCCACCATCTGATCTAGTGTACCCTTAAACCTTCTTGACACAATCTAAACCTGGAAGGGTGACATAAGGGGTTCCATCTCTTCCATCCAGACCCAGTAGCAGCTGCCCGCCCCTTATTGAGCTTCTCTGGCTGCCTGTGCTTATCTCTGCCCCTTCTGAAAGCCTCCAGGCACACAGCAGCTCTCAGAAGCCAAAACGTGAGGCTGCAACTCCATATCAACAGTTTGATCTGGGGTGCTGAAGGTCAGCACTCGACAGTCCCCTCTGTCACACTACAGGCAGCAGAGTGAAGGGTCCCAGCAGGCCAGAGAACAGGGCCAGGCTGTGAGCCACGACCCTGGGTCTACGGCACAGCTCTCTATCCCTCAGTCCCTCAGGGGAAAGAGTCAAATTTGATTTACCCTCCCCAGAATGTGGAGCTGGGGCCTCCAGACAGACACCACCCTAGCCAGATGAAGGTCCGGTCAAGGAAGGGGTAGGCGGGAGCAACAGCAGAAAGATCCCGATTGAAAGTCCCAGACCCTTTTGGGGAGGAACTTCCTCTGATGGGTCACTGCCACCCCCAGTTCCTGTGCACCAAGATCAGCAGCAGTGTGGACCCACGTCCTTCACCCGGCTCCCACACCCCACTCCTGAGGCCCCACATCCACCCACCACAACTGCCCTCTCTGCCCTGAGCAGCACACCTTCACCTGCTGGTCTCCACCCCGCTGCTTACCACTGGTGCCCTAGCTGTGCCTACCCTGCTGGGGCCGAGGCAAGGTGGGCCCAGCACCCCATTCCTACCATAGCAGAGCCTTCCTAGGTGCAGTGGTCCCACCTCCCAACCCACCAGTGCCATCCAACCCATATTAACTGTAATTTTGCAAGAGAGTGAATTGTCGGTTTAATAAATCTCTAGTTATTGTAATAATTTATTGGCTGCCATAATGTATTTATTAGTCACCTATCATTAATAAAAAGTGCCAGCTCTTTCTAGTGTCTAATACGTTGTGTCAGTCAGTACCCTAGGAGCTTGTGCCAGGAGCACAGTACAACATCTGTCCCTGTGCCCTGCTGGGTCCTAGGATGATGGGAAGCCTGATGCGGTGGGCACAGGCCTGCTGGATTCCAGGTGCCTGGCCACCATGCCCACCTCAGCCCCGCTGTCCTGGGCCCAACTGCCTTCCAGTCTAGCATCCTGGTGTCCCGGCCTATTTGGTGCTAATGCCACATGGTCTGGTGCTGACACAACTTGCTTGCTGCTCTCAGGCTTCACTGCAGCTGGGCAGGTGGCACTTGGGGGAGACAGCTCTGGGGACGGTGGCTGTTGGCCATCTGTGACCCCTGCTTCTCTTTTCTCAAATGTTGGCATCTCTGATTTTGAATGTACTCGGCGTGTTTCCTCTTGAGAAGCTTATCAGGACAAGCTGTGCTCTCGACTCCTTGGTGATGGGGTCTAGAGGGATGGGGCATGACGGGGGTTTCAGTGCCGGCGCCTCACCCTACAGCTTCCTCTTTACTGCACTCCCTAAGTTTCCAGAATCCACCTTTGTGGGTCCACTCCATGGTCCTGGCCTCACAAAGAGGCCTGACTGTGCATGTCTGCTGTTCTCCAGGCCCCCTCCTCTATTCCTTCTTACTCCCAGGACCCCAGACATATTTGATATCTGTGTATTGTCACACCCCCACTAGACTGAGCTCTCCAAGGGCAGGAGCCTGGCCTGGCCACTCTGCATCCCTGTGGAAGCCCAGCAGAGGGCCTTGCACACTAGTGCCAGTCAATCAGCCAGAAAAGGGAAGGAGGCAGCCTTGCAGCCCTGCAAAATGGGATGCTGTAGAAGGCTGAGCCTCAGCAGGTGGGGACTTGAAGGCCTCTGTGAACTGGCCTGGAGTCCTCGCCCAAACCAAAGCTCAGGGCCACGTGGGGAAAATACCTTCAACCCAGGCCACATGCCAAATGGGCACAGTGCACATTCTCGGCACAGTCATCCTGGGTTCCCTTTCTGGTAATTCCATTTCCATCCTGGGAATGCCAAACATCCCTACAGATACCTGTGCAGTAGAACTGCCTCTGGCTGTGGGTTTTCAGCTCTTCATTGGGCAGCTACTGGATGCTCGTGGAGTGGGAGCCCTTTCTCACTGAAACCTTGGGGTCCCAGTGAGCCGTGAGTGTTCCCTGCTCTGAGTCTGGAACGCGGCTCACTTGGCTCTAGGAAACTACCTGCCCATTCCAGAATAGACTCCATCAAGACACACAATGCAAATGAGTTTTGCCTCTCCATGAAAGGGATCATGCAAATGACAGGGAGACTTTTGGGAGGAAATGGGGACGAAATTCACTGGCTGAGGCTGGAGATCAATGAAATCATAAGATGTTGCCAAATGTGTTTAGTAGACTCAAAGGATGATGATATTGGCTACAGACCCTGAAGGAAGCTAAAGCCGTACCATGTATGTAGGTGCCACCTGGTGCCAATGAGTACTCAGACTGCCCCTCTACCATCCAACTTGAGCCTATAAGAAACAGCTTACACATTACTGCTAATAGTATGGCAAACAGGGGAGATGACTGAACGAAGGACTAATCATAGGTGTGTGGAACCGGCCATGATGCTTGCTATTTATTCCACAAAAGGCCACAGACCATTCAAATTGACTCGAGAAACCATTGCCTACATTCTAGTTCTCCCATGGAGGTCTCTTCTACCTCTCTTTTTTAATGTGATGCTAATAATTGAACCCTGAGCCTCATATGTATCAGGCAAATGCTCCACCACTGAGCGGCATCCCCAGGCCTAGCTTTTGTCCTTCAAGGTTCCAGCTTTGTCATTTAGTTGTCCCCCAAGGGTTGATGTTAGGTGATACAAGGTAGGTGAAGTACTAGGCACAGAGCTGGCACACAGTGGGCTTTGCTGACCAGTGATGGTCACTTTGTCATCTTCATTCTCCTGATAGAAGATAGCCAGGGCCAGTGAGCCAGCAATTTCCCCAGCTCCTGTGTTTGCTCTTCTCCAGGGGACCAAGTATATCTTTCCCCCCAAAATATACCAATAGCCACACCAGCTCTCTTCTCTTTCCCATTCTGTGTTTCAGTCTGTGTTTAGCAGGAGAACATAGCCTAGGGTACCTGTGGGCTTGGGCTTTAGATGCAAGGAGTCCAGTCTGTGGTGGTGAAGTTCCCAGAGATAGCACAGGGTTCTTTGGGAAAATAGAGAAAGGCTCTCCCTTCCCCCGACCTCCCTGCGCAGAAACATCTCTGCACTGCAAAAATAGATTGCCCAAGTGAATGTGCTTGGCATCCCAAAGTAGAAAAACCTGTCCTTGCCTAGGACTCGCTTTATTGGGAATGGCATCACATGCATCCATTTGCTAAGCAAACTTCTTTGTGCAAGGCAGCACTTCACATAGGCTCTGCTTACAGCCCCTTGTAGGACGTAACGTAGTTGAGTTGGACCCAGTCACAGTGGATATGGCCAGTCCCCCAGCACTCCTGGGGGCAGCCTTAGGTAGGAGCATCTCTCCTCAGTGGCATCCTCTAAGGATCCAGTAGGACTTGAGGACTTCCCTGTCAGACCACAGAAGCCTGGAGTCCTCACCACTCCCAGAGGACATTTCCTACCCCCAGACTGGGCCTGGGAAAAAGGCCCAGACACAGCCAAAGCCCAGCACCCCACTTGCCGTCCAGCACTGCCACCACACGTACACATTCTGGGAAGCCCTCTCATGGCGGGAGACCCTGTGGTGGGAAGATTCCAGGTGCCGCTGTCACCCGGGGAATGATGGTCGGTTCCCAGTGCAGGCTCACCACCGGCTCCAAGATGATGGGTGCACTGGTGCAGAGTTGCTCTGCAAATATGAGTGAGGTGCACTGTGGTGTTTACGGATTTCAGGTTCTGTCTGTCTGCCTCTCAGAGGAGCCACAGGCACAGGGGTCCTATGAGCTGCTGAGGAGCCCAGTCCTCTCTCAAACCTAATTCTCCTCTTCTCTTTCCCTGTCTCTGTGTCCTCTCTCCTGTCTGTCTTGCTGTCTTCCTTCCCACCTGGGGCTGCAGAACCGCATGCATGAGTCTCTCATGCTCTTCGACTCCATCTGTAACAACAAGTTCTTCATCGATACCTCCATCATTCTCTTCCTCAACAAGAAAGATCTATTTGGCGAGAAGATCAAGAAGTCACCTTTGACCATCTGCTTTCCTGAATATGGAGGTGGGTGTCATGGTGGCCCTGTGCAGGAGGAAGTCCCAGCCCTGACAGGGACCTGGGTCTTCCCTGAAAGACATAAACTGGAGTCTAGCTGCCTGTGGGCGCAGGGACAGGCAGCCAGCATGCTCAGGGTAGCTGGTGAGCAGGAGCCAATTCCAGAGTCCAGCAGAGCCCAAAACACTAGGGAGATATCAGGCTTGGCCCTTCCTAGGACACGGCCTGAGTATGACGGGCAGTGGCTCCTCCTGAGTCACATGTCATGACTGGTGACTCAGGAATAGCACTGCAGGGATCACAGGTAGTGTATACTCAGGTGTCCCCTCTGCTTCTCTTCCTGATAACCAAGAAGAGGTCTCCAGACTTAGCAGAATGTCCTTCCCTCACCCTGTACAAGACAGTCCCTGGGCCGCAGAGCACCTTTGCATGGAATGGAAAGGTGAACGTGTGGTGTGTAAGGGGGCCCGGGACACAGTTCAGGACCCACCTGCTTCCCATACTGCTTTGGTGCACTAAGCATGCCATGTGTCTGTGTGGTAGCCCAGGCCTGGCCAGACTGTGGCATCCCCTTCTCCTCCCCGCTCCCCTTAAACCTATTGTTCCTGCTCTTTCCTACTCTTCCTCTTGCCCTGGTCCTTTCCCAAATAAAACCATCCCAACTATTGCAAGCCTCCTCTACCCCTGTCTTCTGCCTTTCCTGGAGCTTCTTTTTCATATCTGGCCCTCAGAAGAATGTATCACAGACCCCCACAATGAAGCTCTTTCCAAACAGGGCAGGAGGGAAGGTGGCTCTGTAGGACAGACATCTCTGTGCTGCTGCAAAAAGCTAGAAGCAGTGTTGATGGGATGCAAAGGCCCAACCTGCCCCCCTGGAGACTGGGAAGTTTCTAAGTGGCTCTGGGATAGAGTCACCCTTGCATGCTTAGAAGTGGGTCAGCACCCACAGTGAAGGAGGGTGTGCTCTGTTCTCCAGGTAAGGACACAAGTGGGCACAACCAGGAACCACTCACTAACAGCCCCAGAGTTAGCCTGTGGGCACAGGCTCAAGTGCTAGGATCACACTGATTCCCAAACTAGCCAGAGCGTTTCCACAGAGTGGATGCCAGTCTCTCGATCCCTGTTCACTACCAGTAGTGTGAAGTAAAAGGGCCCACTGGCTTATTCTAAGCACAGGTTGTATTCTCCCCGATGCTCCATGCTGCTTAAGAATTTGCAAAGTGCTTGTCCATCTCCAGGTGCAGAGGAGGAGGTGGGGCCAGGGGCTGTGCCCTGTACTCCAGGCTATTGGGTCTAACAGATGTCAGCAACATAGTCTCCAACAAGGCAAGTGGCCAAACTGCCTATGCAGCTAGACTGCCTGCAACTGGGCAAGTTACCCCTTTGTGCCTCATTTTCTTCTGGGTGCTGTAACAGATCATAATGCTACCCCAGAGGCAGACTCCAGTAGTGGTAAGGCACTCTAAGGGGTAAGGTGGGGACATCCCTCAGGTGGGGTCAGGGTGAGCCTCCCTGTTGGCCAGAGGGGCAGCAGGGGAGATAGTGGCTGGTCAGGCCTGTGTAACGTCTTGCTATTGTTGTTATGTGTATTTGGAGGATGGAAACCAAGGGGGAGCTAGCCATGGAGGTGGTGTTCTCTGCAGGCCCCAAAAGCCAAGAAGGGCCCTGCCTGAGGGCAGAGCAGGGCTGTAGTTCACCCTTTTGACAGCCACTGCTGACCTTTCCTGCCTCAGCAAAGGCAGCCCCACTCCCAGGCTTTAGAAAGCTGTGGTGACAAGGTGCAACCCAGCAGGCCTTCGGGAGCAGGTGCAACCCCAAGGCTCTTGTCTGGTGTCCCCCTGGAGCCTGACTGGGGCTGTGGCCCGAGGACCATCAGTCTCAGTGCTGTGTAGTGTAGATTCTGGATGCCCCTAGCAGATGTCACCAAGAAAAAGTCAGTGTGAAGTTCCCTGGGGACTTCAGAGGATCTGACTTGAGTTCGGACAACATGACAGATGACAAAATGTTCATCAGTGTTGTGGTTACATAGGTGTCACCTTTGGGGACACAGAACAAACTGGAAGGGTAAGGATAGGAAGAGGCTGACTGATGCAAGGACCATGTGGGTCCATGTGCACTGGGCAGTAGAGGGGCTGTGGATGGACGTCAGGCCCAGCAGACAGAGGGGCCACTCGGTCATGGTCTGTGTCTCTGGCCTCTGGATGGGGCACTTCCTGACAGATCTGCATCCTCCACTTTGTCTAGCCTCTAACGGTTTTGCTGCAGCTTGGCACGCAGTGTGCTCCTGCTCATCACATCTCCATGACAGTGGGCCAACAAGGAGACAGAGCCTGGTCTCCACTTGAGGGACATCCCCAGCTTACCCTTTATAATGCCTTACCACCACCTAGAGTCTGACTCAGTCACTTACCAGTCCAATTATTTAAATATAGGATGACTCTCCAGTGGCCCACATGCCCGCCAGCACACTCTGCACTCACGCCCTCAGCCTTCGGCGTGAGGACGCAGGGGAAGGATTCTCTTGTAGCCCCACAATAACATGTTGTTACCATCCGGGCCAGATCCTAGCAGCACAAAGAAGGAACATCGTCATCATATTGGGCTTTTTCACATGTCTGGGATGGTTCATATTCTGTGCTAGCTCACTGAAAGCTCTCCTAAGGGCCAACCCACAAGGGATTAGGTGGTAGCCAGCTGGAAAGCCCTGTTATCCATGCTCTCCTCCAACCCTGAGTTCAAGAGGACAAGGAATCGTTGGGTGCTGATATCCCCTTAGCCATCCAAGTAGGATACCATGGTCCCATGTTCTGACTGCTTTAAGCACCAAGCACTGAGCTTGCTTAGAGACACTGCCAGCCCCACACTGTGACTTCTCAGGGAAGACAAATTAAGGATGGAGCACAGGGCCCATCCCATGTGGTGTTCACCAGGCATTAAGACACCAGGAGTACTGGGATACCACCCAGCTGGGCAGGTCCTCATCAGACTTTCTTAATTTAGTGGAATCAGCAGAACTGATTTCGATTGACCACAGGGAGATGCTTCCATTTGATAATTGAGAAAGCAAAAGAGCCAGCCAGTGGTCATTGTCTTCCCAGGGTTCCTGTGTAGATCCTGTGTGAAAACAGGATAAAAAGGCCTGAAAAGTCAGAAGGCAAGTGAATGCTAAGCCTTACGTAGTTCCACCCCTGTTCTGTGTCTTGTTACAGGCTCCAATACTTATGAAGATGCAGCTGCCTACATCCAAACACAGTTCGAAAACAAAAACCGCTCACCCAACAAAGAAATTTATTGTCACATGACTTGTGCCACAGACACGAATAATATCCAGGTGGTATTCGACGCTGTCACCGACATCATCATTGCCAACAACCTCCGGGGCTGCGGCTTGTACTGACCTCTTGTCCTGTATAGCAACCTATTTGGTAATGATTCCAGCACTCACAGAACAGCTTGCGTGCGCGTGCACACAAACACACACATACACACACACACACACACACACACACCACTAACAAATGCAAGTTGGTAAATAAACTTTACAGAGGCATAAAAAAACCTTATATATACACAAATATATGTTAGAGAAATCTTTTTAGTTTGTACTAGGAAGAGCTGCGGACAGAACTGACCACCATCCCATAGCTCATCGAGGTTTTCCTGGGACACACATCATGGGGGGAGCCTGGCTTGAGAGTCTGTCCTTTCAAGGACAGTTTTAGGGTCTTACCACAACCCACTGCTGTGAGCAAGGGAAGCAGAGGAAGGCCTGGCTCTGGCCCAGCACGTCCTCTGCACCCCACAACCGAGGCTGCATGCACTCAGTTCTGTCCTGCTCCCGAGCCAGCTCCAAATCCTCTAAAAACAGCCAGCACCCTAAATGTCTCCTTCCCCTCTCCCCACAGCACAAAAACATTTAAGGACACTTCTCTTCTGGGTGGCGGTGGTTGTTAATTTTAAGAATTTAGAAGAATCATTGCTCTGATCAATCCACTGTCTCCTGAGTTTTCTTTATTCCTGTGAACAAGGCAAGAATCAGAGAACTGGGAGACTTGGTCTGCTTTGTAAAAGCAGCTGATGGGAGGGGATCTGTGAGCCATGGCTCTAACTAATCTGCCTGCGGAGTTGAAGCCAGCTTCCCTCCAAGAGGGCACATGGGAAGGAGGGGTGAAGAAGGGTCAGCAGGGGCCCAGAGGAGGGCAAACTTGCAGACCTGACCTTAATCAGCATCCTGTGGGGTAAGGGTTCCCAGGGCTGCATTTGAATTCTTGATCTCATGTGAGTATGCCCCATCATGGCCCATCCCAACATCAGTTACAATGTCTTAGGGTTTTCTGGTTGGTTGGTTGATTTTTCAAATCGAAGAAAATGGTCAGACTGGACCCCTTATCTCTCTCTCTACAGACTGCTTCATGGACTCTTTGCTGTTGACGTTGATCTCCTGGTAGCATGACCTTTTGGCCTTTGTAAGACACACAGCCTTTCTGTATCAAGCCCCTGTCTAACCTACGACCCCAGAGTGACTGACGGCTGTGTATTTCTGTAGAATGCTGTAGAATCCGGTTTTAGTTAAGTCTTTATTTAGGGTTTGAAAAGAAACAAACAAAAAAACATTTCTCATGTGCTTTGTAGCTGCAAAACAGGAAAAAGAAAAACTTGCCATTTCATCCACATTTCTTTTTCTTTTGAAATAAATGTGTATATCAGCACCCATGCCCTCTCTCTCCCAGCTCAGTGTGGTCCAGGACCTATCGGTGACAGGGCCTCCTGCATGGTGCACGGGCAGGTGGAAGTGTGCTTGGGCCAGGCTTTCCAAAGGGCCTCAGGCCACTGCAACCCTCTGCCCGTCAGTGCCCACACACCACAGATACCACCACGAGGGGGCAGCCCCACTCTCCCCAGTCCCAACCACTCCAACCACACCCTCACATCAGGTTTGTATAGAAAAAGCACAGCTCTCATTGGCCAGTAGCTGCCAAAAAGAATACCTATCATACATAAAATTATAGCCCTACAGAAACAATTTCCCTGCTGACCCCCTTTCTACAGATTTCTTTCGTGATTTTTTTTCCCCTGTCCCACTAAGTACTCTATATCACATACCAGATCAGCTCTCCTACTCTCTAGGAAAATGGGGTTATGGTTTTTCCTCTGACATTTCTGATTCCAGTCTTCAGGCAGATATGCTCCTTTTGTGCGTGTGCCCCTCTCCACCTTTCCTTTGTTCCAGTGACCTGTATTCGCTCTTTCTCATGTGGGGATGTTTGTGCTGCAGATAAAAATAACAAAAATAATTTTTAAATACAAGATGGAAGAAAAACACAAAAAATCAAAAAAAAAAAAAAAAGATGGAATGTAGTGTTTACATTAAAGCCACAGTTTTCATGACCAGTCCTGTCATTTCTACTTTGACTAGTATCCAGACCCCAGACCTCTACACAGTTTCACTTTTAAGACTTAATATTTGCTGAAGAAGACCAGTCACAGCCATTTGAAATAAAGAGGAGGTAAAAAGACAAAACACACAAAAATTTAAAATACAAAAAAAAAAAAAAAAAAAAAAACTTTAAAAAAAAAAGGAAAAAAGAAAAAAAAGCCCACGGGTCTTTCTAAGCCTTTCTATTCCCAATCGGTGAGGTTTCTGTGATATCTTACACACTGCCAGTCTACTTCTCTAATGGAAAATTCATGTGTAGCTCAATAAAGAGAATGTTTGTCTGTATTCTTGAGTCTCTCACCCTCTACCTTCCAGACTTTGGTTATTTGGGGTGGGCTTTGCTCCCACAGGAAAGGAAAGGAGGGGCCTGGTCACACTGGGAGGCTGGTGGGTAAGGAATCTCCCCACTGGGGCCTTTTGTATCCCTCTCCTTCAGGTCACGAGCAGGTATTCAGTGGGCCCGAGGTAGGCAGCTGCTCGTTGCTCCCCAGGAAAGATTACAGGAATAGGTAGCTTTCAGACTCCAGATGACCTCTTCCTCTTGGCTCCCAGCTGTACCTCACCTTCAACTGGTTTTGTTTCTGGTGGGATTCAGGATTAGGAAAGGGAAAGTGGAGGGAGGCAAGTCCAATTCCAAAATTTGTTTTTTGTACCCAGGGTTTGTACCACAGTGGAAAATGGTGGCCCCAAGGAAGCCAGTCTGCATACAAGGGGTGTCATCCACTGTCATGGCAACGGTGAGCTCAGGCCAGGTAGACCAGCCAGCCGAAGATTTGCATCCCCCACTGCACCTGGATGCTAGGGGCAGGGAATAGAGGATTGCAGGCAAGATACATAGGGAGCAGGGCCACATAGCCTAGGCCACCAAGCCAGTGCCCTCTCCTCTGTGCTGCTACCACATCTCTCCCCTAAATGGCCATAGATGGGACCCAGAAGGCACAGCAGCCACTGAAATGTGAGCATCATGTTCAGGTGCTGACACTGGCTGGCAAACAGGAGCACCTCACAAAGATCTGCTGACCAGAATCCTCTCTGTATCCCCACCAATGTGGATAATCAACTCAAAACCCTTCTCCTTGGCCATGGGTCATTTGAATCTTGTGAGGGCAGAGGCAGGGATGATATGGTTTCAGAGTCTAGGAACAACAAGATGCATTCCCAGTCAACCTATGCACCCCTATACCTCTTCCAGGCCACATCTCTTGCCAGTGCTTCTCCCACCAGCTTCCTTAAAAGTATCCCAGTTTATGGGCAGAAGGGTGCACACAACCTACTCTCTATATTGCTGGAAAAGTTTGCAGTCCAGGCCACATCTTAACTTCCTAACTGATCTCACAAGACAAACCAAAGTCTAAATGGAAGGCTGGAGAAAAGCAGTACACTTTCTATATATGGTGTATCTGAATTTCACCAAAAGTGAGCCATATTCTAGTAGGATCTTTTCTAACTTTCCAATGACATTTGTAGATAAACAAGTTTGTTGTTTTCTTTTTCCTGGAGCCAGGCAACTGCTCCACTACTGAGCCACACTCCCATTTGTGCCTTGTCTTTCTCAATAGGGAGGTTAGGAAGCATTTTCTGGAAAAGATGCAGATGAAAGGCTAATTAGTACAAGAATTGTGAGGGCAGAACCTATACATCGGATTTTTTCTCACACAAACGATTCTAATATGTAGCCAGAGTTAGACCCACTTTTAATGGGAAGTTTGAGCACTGAGGGGGTACTACTCTGGGGTCAGATGGTCTTCCAGAGTGGGCAGGCACTTCTTGACAAGCTTGCTAGAAGTCCAAGGCTCCCTTTTGCACATGTGCCATACTTCTAGAGTTCTGGGATCCCTTTCCCATAGCCACAACAAACAAGATTAAGTCTGCAGGCTACAAACAGACCACACTGTCTACACAGCTCAAGTGGGAGGTTAGATCCAGGCAGCTACCTGAACACCTACAGTTCACATCAACACCAGTAAAACATCTGCACGGACCATCATTTTGTGGCACAAAAGTCTCAAAACGTAAAAAACAACCGAGAATCTGAGAGGTCAAAAAATCTGGGCCTATTAAGAAAATGTAACACACGACTAGTTGCAAAAGAGCCCAGTGGGCAACTCAGCTGCTCATGACTGCACCCCACTACTCTTTCTGCTCAGTTCCAACTCAGAAACCTGCTTCAGCTCTGTTACTCCACGGGGCTGAGCATGAGGGAAGCCCTCTGCCCTGCCACCGGCCAGGAGTGAGAAGACCCATGAAAGTCTCACCGGTACCACCTTTCAGGCCCGGCCCATGCTCCCAGGGAATGATGAGAATCAAGGCCATGTCTATTTTGATCACTATTATTATACTATTTTCCAGTGTTTCAAGACCCTCTAAAACTGACTGTAAACAGTTTTTTTCACACATCTGAAACATAGGAATATATGGAATTAATGTTATCTTTACTGTATGCAACATGCAAAATGTCACATAATTCAACACAGTAAGCCTCCTTCCCCTACTTACCTTGAAAAAATGGAATACCAGGGGAAGAGAAACTCAATGCTGCTTCTCCAAATAAAATATGAGAAATGAAATTCTCCAACCGCAAAAGGAAGAAAAGAATCTCCAACCAAAATGACAGACACAAAAGCAAAAGGGGATTCACTCTTGACACCTTTGAAGAAAGGTGCTTAGCTTCCAGTCACACACAGCACACTAGAAGAGTTTGCTTTTTATTATTATCAGTTTTAAAATAAAAACAAATAGCTATGCTCTCAGCAAAACAAATTTTTTTTTTAAAATCACAAAAATCTACTAACAGCATTTCAAGGTAAGGCTTTTGAAAGATTTATTGAAATAAATTATCTCTGCCTACATATTCATGTATCACCCTTTTTTTCAATTACTTGTCAACATTCTAAAAACTTTCAGTTATGTAAAATACATTTAGCTTTGCCAATAATTTTAGATAATACTGGATTCTTCCCAAAAGGACTACCATAAAACTATGCTTTCAAACATTGAAAAAAAATCCAATGGGACAGAAAACTGAATTATGTAGTTACAATTGCATTTCAAATCCTGAAAGTTAAATGCGTGAAGAATTTGAAAAGATGTAGGACCTGGGTCTACTTCAAGGCATGTGGGTTCAACATCTTACCTATGTTTAAACCAATAGAAACAAAGCTTTGAAAATGAGGGCTCCAGGGAAGAAAGATACAAAAGGTATCTTTTTATCTCTTCTATGATGTCTTCCAAAACTTCTCTCTCCCATCCTGCAAGGCCCACACTTTCCCTAAGCACCAAACCTACAGCCTTTGTGATTGCCTAAGTTACCTAACCAAGGACTCAAAACCATACACCAAAGCTTGCTGCCTAGCCCTTTCAAATGTCCAGATGGGGCAAGGAACCAGGAGAGGAGAGAGACCCAGGGGCAAGCTCAAGGGATGCAGGAGCACCAGAGTGAATGGAAATAAAGCCAGCTGTGGATCAGGGGCTCAGGTGAGTTCCAAATACCCTAGGATAGGGGTCACCTCCTCAAATTCTTCAGTCTTAGACTTTCCCCTTCTGCTGCAAATACCAAACCAGTTTTGTTTTTGTTTTTTTTTTTTTTTAACAAGATCATCTGCTGGCCCAAAGGTCCAAGAGCCGATAGGCCAGGGCCTCTGGCACATTCTCAGTGCTTCTTCTCTGTGGATAGTTTGACCACAAATATTCTCCTGTGCCGTGGAGTCAGACTCATGCTGGGTACCTCCTCACTGCTTCTATGTATCTTCCTCACACACTTCCTGCCAGATGTGGAGCTAAGGACACCAGCATGAGCTGTGATTTATGCAGAAAGCAGGACCTGAAGACGCCTGCTGGGGGCAGGTGGTTGCCTACTTCCTCTTGATCATCACTCACCCCTAAAAAGTCGAGTCGATGCCAGAAGATATCATGCCTAGAGTTAAAATGTGCGTGTTTCTACAGGGAAGAGAAATGTCACATAGAAAGTATTATAAAGGAGGATTAAATTTCTCAGCTGTCCAAATACTATTAAGACCACATGCTTTATACAGCAGCAATGCAGTCGAGCCCGCTTCTTCCCACAGCGGGCGGAACCCAGACAGCCTCTTCCAGGTAGGCTCAAGGAGTGGCTGCGGAGATGCAGAGGTGCTAGGACCGCTGCTGCTTCTGAAGCCTGCGCTCAGCAGCAGCTGCCAGCATCCTCCGACGCAGGGTCACAGGGTCAGAGGACGTGCCTTCCGAGGGGAGGAAGCTCTCTGGGGCCGTGTCATCTTCAGAACTTTTGTTCAAGAATCGCCTACAAAAACCAAAGAGTCACGTGATAGAGATGGGAAGCTCTGGAACATGTACATGATGTTGCTTTATTTTAAATTCCCCCTTTCTTTGGGCACCATGATGACACTATCACTCAAAAGACACCCACACACCTATCCCAGAATGTGGCTCAGTACAAAGCACTTGCCTAGCATGCGTGAGAGGCTCTGGGTGCCATCCCTAACACTGGAGGAAAAAAAAGAGAGAGAAAGAACAACAGACTTCTCCTTGACAAATGAGCCCAGGATCCCAGGAGAGGCAAGTCAAGCAGTTGCTCAGCACCTCTCCTTTGCTCATTCCTGCAAATACATGGGCCTGTAGGGCAGAAGAGCCATCCAGATGAACACAACACTGGCTCTGCCCTCAAGCACTAAAAGAAAAAGTTCCTGTCCATCCACAGGAGCACTGTATGCTCCTGCTGCCACAGTACAGGGAAACATGTGGCACTCAAGTGTATACTCTGTGCTGCCAATGCTGGCTGAAAAGGAGGTCTTGGAAGCCAGACCTCAGGCCCAAGCTAGGTTAACCTCCCCAGGCCTGTTTCTTAGTTCTCAAATAAGTGTAACAATGCTCTTGCTTAAATATATAAAGAGATTAAAATGGTTACCAGAAAGAGCCAACATATTGGCACATAAGCGCTATCTGTGCAAGTGTGGATGCAGAGGTCCACAGGGCTGACCAACAGCACCAGCCCACCAGATGTGACCAGCTGGGCTCAGCATGGCCAAATCCTCTGCTGGAAACAGCAGAGGACTTGAAATCTGAGTTGTTTAATGATGTGTAATGTTTTTCCCATGTTGTCACCTACTTAAAAAGAGAAGACATGGGCCTGATGTACCAATAGTTTCTGACGTGGGCTTTATCTATACAAGGGTCGCTGAGTCAACTTACTTCCGAGCTTGCTGCAAGAGGTCGTCCTTACGCTGAACTAACATGCGCTGCCTCTCATCAGCAGACTTGGAGAAGCGGCTTCCCCGGGCCTCAAAGTCTTCCACCTCACTGGACTCCACTTCTGCCTCACTAAAGTCCAAGGTCTCCTCCAGGCGAGGACTGAGGTTGAGGGGCACACGTTCAGTCTGGATGCAGGGAGACAGCTGTGAACACGGGCCTACTTCCTAAGCAGATTCCATGCCCCACAGGACACCCCCTGTACCAGCTTCCTGTGGACTCATAAGCACAAATAGGAAGATTCAAGCTTCTGGAGGGCAGGCTTGCTGGATGTGGTCTTGTGCTACTAAAACATGCAACGTTCAATACAGTGGCCTAGGTACATGACAACCAGTATGAACAACCCGAGCACTTCCAAACTGTACTCTTAGGATATGACAACAAAGGTCACTGCTAGTTTGCATTCCGGGAATTTTCTGTTCACTTCCACTAATTGCTCAAGAATTTAAACAAGTCTTATCTTACTAAATGAATTTTATACCTTCACTTTAAAAATAAACAGGTAAAAAGGGTAAAGGCTAAGGATTAAAAAACCCAGCTATGCTAAGAGCATGTGGCTACTCTTGCAACAGGACACTCTAAAAGCGGTGCCCAACCTCCTATACGACTTCAGCTCCAAACATAGCCTCAAGCAGGTCAGCGCTGGCCTGTCACTCAGCTCGAGGCTCCAACACACCTGAAAGGCAGCCTGTTTTATTTAAAAGTTCTTGTTTCTCTCACCACCCTCACCACATCTTCAGCCAAGCCCAAGAGGGGACTTTAAGAGGGCCATGTGGACAGCCTGACTCCTATCCCCTGGAGCTTGGACCCAGGGGTTGGTCATTACACAGACTTGAGAAATCAAAAACAAAGAAATTGGCTACAGCAGACAGAAACAAAGGGTGGGAGATTGAGGTGGGATACCTTCTACTCCTACTCATCTATAGGGTCACCCTGTGTGTCCTGGGGCTGGTAGGAGTCTCCAGCAAAAGGAAACCAGCATAAGGCTGCTGAAAATAGACTCTGTCCAAAAGGACACTTGGAAAGGTGATGCCACGCCACTCCCTCCCCCAAAAGGTGAGAGAAGCCCTAAAGAGCCAGCCTAGTAACAGATTAGAAAATGATTTCGTTTTCACAGTTTCTTATCTGACACAACAGGTATAAGTAGCCTCCCTGTCACTGCTCCCAGAAGAGCTCTGGCCCACACAGCAGAAAACAAAAAGGCAGGGTGGTTTGCCTTTATTTTTGTTCTAAGAAAGTGTTTTTGAAAGTCCAGTAATTTCTTTCTTCCAGTAATGAGGAAGCAAATGGGAGAGGGACAGGAACTGGAGTCCCCAGAGTCTAGAGCAGAGAGGAGAGAGGATGTGCCTCCGCCTGGATGCAAGGCAGAGCTGCTGCTCTCCCAAAGTGAGCATCTGTTATGCTTCTCAAGACAGCATTCCCACCTCACTCTACCCCTCAGCTCAGCTCTTGTTTTTGCAAAATACATGGAAATCCTCAGTCAGACAAATGATTCACAGGAATGCCTTAGTTCCCTAAGGAGTGTGCCCTGGTCCATCCCCATCCAGGTTTAGATGATCCAGTCCCCTCAAAGCCTTGAGTCTGACCTTTCCGCCCTGCCTTGTGCACCTAGTCAAGCTCAGGGGAGTAAGGATGGCCCAGTGACCATCCAGGGAATGGCTGCAGGGCTTGGGGTGGGCTGGGGGGATTGCAGGGAAACGGACCTGACTAAGGGTACCACTTGATCTGTGACTTTTACTATTGAAGCGGATATAACACATAGTCTTCTGTACTCCTGCCCAAGTCTCCCAAATGTCAGGACTAAGGAGAGTGCTGCCATGGACCACACACACTTGTCCTCTCTCTCTGGTGTGCTGATCTTACCTGAGCAGAGGCTTCTCCCTCTTCTTGGTCAGTGCTGGGCCTTTCAACAGGACTGTTCAATGCAGGTCTAATGCTATCTGATCGCTGAGAGAGAAACAGAAAATAGTCATTCAGACTGAAATAACACTAGAGCACAAAGGGAGTTATTGTCCCTAACACAGCCTGCAACTTAACAAAGTCTACAGTACCAATAAATGCTACAAAGATTAAAGACAAGACAAAGGATACTGAGGTAAAAGTTTGAGAGTCAACAACTAGGTCCATATTTACTTCTCTTTCAAAACAGTAATTCCAGGAAAAAAACTGACAACAGCAGACAACACCAAGTAAACATTTAACTTTGTGCATGGCACCAAGAAAAACTCTGGTGGGACTGTCTCATTAACCTTTTTAACATCCTACTGTTATTCTCACATTCGTTATTTTAAGCTCTGGACTAATGCTGCAGATAACCTGAGGTCCTACCTACAACACCTCTGTGTCTTAGCACATCAATGACCCTGGTCAGTGTTTGTGTTTTATTTCCTGGGGACATTATCTGGGTGCACAAGATAATTGGCACCCACAGAGGCAGCCAAAACTCAGGTCCAACAGCTGAGACCTGCAGCACTAACTTTAATATCACAGCCACTTGACCCCAAAAGCCACAGTCTGCCTCTCTGCAGAGTTTCAAGTTTCTTAATTTCATTAATAGATTTCTGTGCACTTTTTTGTACTAAAATTGACTAACTTCTTTGGTAGGTTATTGCTTGGTTGCATATAATTGAGTTGGTCCCTTGAAATTCCATTTCAAGGCCAAATAGGAACAGATGACGTTACCTCCTAGGGCAACAGGTCCAAGAGCTATAGCCCCAGTGTCACATTTACCCTTCCATACATTTTTATCAATAAACTTTTGCTGGGCCAGACTTGCTTGTTTATGTACACACTCTTCATGGCACCTCTGCAGACTGGTCCACAAAGCTGAAAATACTCACTACTTGTCATTTACAGAAAAAGCTTGTCAGTGCCTGTCATAGTGGTACCATAACTCCATAGACTGGTAAAAGCAGACTAGTTTGGGTATTTGTCCCCAAATTACTTAAATGTATAATCTATATGCTTGATTGATCTGTTCTCATTCATATTTTCAGATAAGTGAGGGAATTCATAGAAACCCTTCATCAAATCTTAAGAGATATTCAATTGTTAAGTTAAAAAAAAAGTTACTCTAGCAGATTAAATCTTTGGGAAGCTAGAACCTGTCCATCATGCTTAACCTGTGTAGGAACATGTTTTACCTGTGTAGGAAAAGGTACTTGAATGCGTCCTTCTAGGATGTTGTCTGTTGTGATTTCAACTGAGCGTGTGAGCTGGAGGTCCTGCAGCACGAGGTGGTACGGAACCTGGGGGAACATCTCCTGAATCTGATGAGCCTGAAGGAACACAGACAAAGCCCTCAGCAAGTTCACTCCGATAGCTGTGCATGAGGCCACAGTGCATACAGCTCTGGGCACCGAGTCTGACGCCGGTGGAGGAGGCCGCTTCTGTTCTGCACATAACCTTCGTACTACAGTCCCGTTAGCATTTTTCCAGATGCCAAAGAGACAACTGGGGATAGTATCAATTTCAAAATGAAGAGCAGACAGAAATCCAGATGGATTCCAAGACAGGTTCAAGTGGAATCTTCTAGTTTTATAGGTGTTTGTTTTACAATTTTATTAACTAAGTTTATTGGTACATTTTAGGTACACATAATGATCGCATTCCTAGTAGAGAATTTGTACGTGTAAATGTTACAACTTGATTCTTTTTCCCATTCCCCTACTCTCCCTTCAACTACTCTTAAACTATTTACAAAAGCTTTGTTTCCACTTTTCCTTTTTTCTATTTTTTTTCCCTTTCTCCCCTTTTCCTTCCCCCCTTTCTCCTCCTAGTCCTCCTTTCCATTTGAACATTTTCTTCCTATTTCATAATATCTATGATACATTTTGGTCCTTATGTACACTTTTGGTTTCTCACACCATAGAAACGATGCAGTATTTATACATGTGTGTATGATTTATCTTACTTAAGAACATGGTCTCTTGGTGCATCCATTTACCTAGAAATGTCTTAAATTTATCCTTCGTTATGGCTGAGTATTACCCCATTGTATTAAAAAAAAAAAACCCTATCTTCTTTATCCATTCATCAGTTGGTAGGCATCTGGGCTTTTTCCAAGCTCCAGCTATTACAAACTGTGCTGCTATAAACATGGGTGTGCATTTATCGCTGTGGTATGATGTTTTTAATTCTTTCAGGAAGACACCAAGAAGGGGAACTGCTGAGTCAAATGGAACCTCTAGTCCTCGCTTTTTTAGGAATCTCCACACTGATTTCCACAGTAGTTTCAACAGTCTATACTCCCACTAACAGCAGAGAAGAGTTCCTTTTTCTCCACCGCTCTGCCAGAATTTATTACTGGTTGATTTCTTAATAATAAACCATTCCTTTTGGGGTGAGGTGGAATCTCAACATTGTTTTAATCTGCATCTCCTGAATGACTGGTGATGCTGAACATTTTTTCGTATCATTTATTTGCTGTGTTTATTCATCTGAGAAGCATCTACTCATTTCAGATGCCCATTTTTGAATTGGGTCTTTAAACTGGGGGAATATGGTTTTGTTTTGTTTTGATTTTTTTGAGTTCTTTATATGGTCTAGATAGTAGTCCTTCTATTCTAGAAATAACTGGCAAAAACCTTTTTCCCACCCTGTGTGGGCTGTCTTTTCATTCTGTTGGTGGTTTCTCTTGCTGTGCCAAAGCGTTTTAATAAGATGAGACTCCCGGTGTTCATTCTTTGTGAAGTCCCCATGTAATTGGGGTTTTGTTCATAAAGTATTTGTCCACACCAATGTCTTCAAGAATTCTACCTATTCTCTCTTCCAGCATATTTAGTGTTTCCATTTTAATATTTAGATCTTTGCTCCATTTCAATTTTAGCTTAGTACATGATGAAAGATATGGGTCTTCAGCATGTGGAAAGCCAGTTTTTCCAATACCATTTATTAAAGAAACTATCTTTCTTCCAGTGATGGTGTTTGGCTTGTTTGTCAAAGACAAGGTGGCAGTCTATGTCTGGAGTTATTTCTGCATCTTCTAATCTGTTCCACTGATCCTCCCTCACGTCTGTTCCCCCCATCACCACCACCACCACCAGTACCATGCTGCTTTTATCACAGTAGCTTTGCAGTACAATGAGAAGTCAGGGAATGTGATGCTCCCTGCCTTGCCTTTGTTGCCCAGAATTGCCTTTGCTATTCTAGTGCTCTTCTGGTTTAAATGAATTTCAGGACTGTTTTCTCTAACTCTGTGAAATATGCTGTTGGAATTTTGATCAGGATTGTACTGAATCTGTAAAACAATTTTGAAAGTATGACCACCTTCACTATGTCGGTTTTCCTACTCAAGAACTAGGAATATCTTCCCATTTTCTGATACCCTCTTCAATCTCCCAAAAGTATCCATTTTAAAGGTCAGTATAACTTGGGTGTTAAAACAACAACAACAACAACAACAACAACAAAAACATGTTTTCTTTAAAGATTCAATTTCTAAAAAAAAAACAAACTTCTGATGCACACAACATGGATGAAATTCAAATGTATTATGTTTCCTGCAAGAAGTCTGACTCAAAAGCCCAACAATTGCATGAATCCATTAATATGACATCCTGGAAGGCAAAATTATCACCAAAGCAACCTGATGAGTGGTTGCCAGGGCTGAAGATGGGAAAGGGATGACTAGTTCTGGGGCAAAGGAGAATACAACTGTTCTGTATCTTGCTCACAACTATGCTAACTGAACCAAATACTAAATGGTAAATTTTTACTGTGTAAATTATATCACAATTTGGAAAAAATACAATCATAAAGAATTCAAATTTCTAATATTGCCCTGGAGCTAGTTTTCAAACTATAGCCTAGAAATGACTCAGAGTGTACTTAGGGCACCAGAATGGGTCTGTGCGTAGGGGAAGCAGACAAAGGCCTGCACACACCACTGTCCATACTCCCTTCCATGTAGCTCCAGGTGTTCTTGTTTGTTCTCACATACTTACATTTATTTATAAAATGCTTACATTAAGGTCTTATTTGTGGAAAAAATCCTTATAATTAAAAGAAAAAGAAGAAAAAACTAATTGCTTTAGAGATACAGTATTTTTAAAATAAAATTTAAAAAATAAAAAAAATAGAGACACAATAAAGTCCACCATCAGGACATTACTTCTAGAGCAGCACACTGTTACAAAAGGAGGGTATCAATATCAGGGCACTGAAAGAAAAAAGTAGGTAATATCTGTACAGAGTTGTCATGGTTTATGTTGGTGGCCCGCAGGCCTCATGTATTTGCATTGTACATTTGTGATTGGTTCATTGTCTAGTGCTTGGATTGGTGGTGTCAGTGCTGCACCCTCCTAGGGGGTGGAGCCAGGATGTGATGTAATGGCAGGAAGAAGGTGTCTCTCTCTCTCTTGCCACTTCCCACTTGCTGTTTTCAGCCGCCATGAACTGCGGCCCCGCCATGCCACCCTGCCTTGGAGCCAACTGAGTATGGACTCCAAAAACTGTAAGAAATAAACCTTTCCTTTCCCAACTTTGGGCATCAGGTATTTTGTCTCAGCGATGAGTAAAAAGTAACCAAGACAAGAGTTTTGGTTACAGTCACTTGGGGCTGGGTTGGCAAGACAAGCAATGCCCAGAAGGCCCCAGGGCCTCTGCATCACTATGTTTGTATGTTTTTTGTTTACATGAGTGAATCATTTTCACTGGGAAAGAGTCCATAAAAACCTCTATGATCAGATAAAATTCCTCTCTAATCTCAAATAGCTTCCTTCAGACTTCATTAGACCAAAGCATTTCTACCAGAAAATCCAGTGAAATATTAAATTTTCATAAAACAGTAGTTGGGCCAAGCACAGTGAGGCATACCTATAAGCCCAGCTACCCAAGAGACTGAGGTCAAGTACTGCAAGCTCAAGGCCAGTTTGGACAACTTAAGTGAGATCTTAAAAAGGGCAGGGCAGGGGTCAGGGATGTAGCAGAGTGCTTGCCTAATATATGCAAAACCCTAGGGGGCTGGGGGTTTAGCTCAGCGGAATAAGTGCCTGCTTGGCAAACACAGGTCATGAGTTCAATCCCCGGCACAAAAACAAAACAACAAAAAAACCCTGGGTTCAAACCCTAGCACCACAAAATAAGATCTTTAAAAAGGAAAGAAAGAAAGAAAATAAAAAAGGAAAGGAGGAAAAGGGGAAGAGAAGAAGGAGAAAGGAAAAAAGAAAAGAGAAGAGTAAGAGCAAAGAAAAGAAGTATTTTAGAAGTCAGAGGGAAAACAATCTGCCAATCTATAGAGGAGCAAAGATAAGAACTAGATCAAACTTCTCAAAATCCACACAACCAAGATGAGAATGAAGTACTTAAACTGTGAGAGACATACACCACTGACCTAGAATTCTACAAAATTATCCTTCAAAAGTGAAGAGAAGCCAGGCATGGTAGTAGCGTACCTCTGTAATCCCAGCACTTGGGAGGCTGAGGCAGGAGGATCTCTGCAGGTTTGAGGCCAGCCTGGGCTACAAAGTGAGTTCAAGGCCAGTCTGATGTGTACTGTGAAACTCTGCCTCAAAAAAACCCTTCCCTCCCCCAAAAAAGTGAAGAGAAAACAGATTCTTTTGAACAAATTACAGAGGGTGAGGGATGGCCAACAGACCTGTCTTGCCACAGATGTTGAAAGAAGTTCTTCAGAGACTAGAAGAAAATTGTTATGGGTCAGAAATTCAAATGTACATAAAGGAAGGAAGAGTATCAGAAAAAAAAATATGTAATACTAAAATAAAATCTATTTTTCTTATTCTTGATTGGATAACAATTTGTTCAAAATAATTAATACAAACGATATATTCAATTATGTATGCTTACATCTGAATATCCAAGCTCATAAACAGATGACATGAAAGACAGCAATGAGTGACACAAGAGAGAGAAAGGAGTGACAAGGATTGTTTTCTTATGAGGTACATACTAACGAAGTATATGAAGCATACAGTGTTATTTGAAAACAGACTTGAAATTATAAACATATACTGCAAACTCTAGAGCAACCACTTGAAAAAAGTATTAAAAGAAGTATAAGTGATATGCTAAGAAAGGAGACAAAAAGAAATCCTAAAAAGATGTTCAATTAAAACTACAAAAGAGGGGCCAGGGATTTAGCTTAGAGGCATAAGCACCTGCCTAGCATATACAAGGTCATGAGTTCAATTCCCAGCACAAAAATAAATAAATAAATAAATAAAAGTAAAACTACAAAAAATAAAATAAGCAAAAGACAAAAACAGGAACAAAGATAAAGGACAATAAATAGAAAATAGTAACAAATATGATAATTAATCCAAATATGTCAATCATCACTTTGAACATCAATGGTCTTAAATGAACCAATTAAAGAGAAAGGCTAGCAATGTAGGTCAGTGGTAGAGTGCTCACCTACCATGCATGAGGACTTTGGGGTCAATCCCCAGTACTGAGGGGGAGAAAAAGATATTACTGCATCCTGTTTACCAGAAACTCATTTTAATTATTTAAAGACACAGATTAAAAGCAAGAAAAATACACCATGCTAACGCTACTCAAAAGAAGGCAAGGCCAGATACATTAATTTCACTGAGCAGACTTTGAAAGTTATCAGGAATAAAAAAGTTATCAGGGGTTAAAAAAAAGGGGGGAGGGCATAATATCACCAAGAAGACATAACATCCTTAACATCTGTACACCTAACAACAGAGTATAGGATATCGTACATAAGACAAAAGTTCAAAGAATTGCAAGGAGAAATGGATGAATCCACCATGGAAGTTGGGAGATTATGATGCCTCTCTGTCAGAAATGGTCATTTCAACAGGTAGAAAATCAGTAAGGATAAAGTTGAACTCCTTATTATCATCTATTAAATGCATATACTGACAGATACTTCACCCAACAACAGCAGAATATACCTCCTTTTCAAACTCATAAAGAATATTCACCTAGAGAGACTAAAGATCCATACAATATCTGCTGTTAGACTACATGAAATTAAACTAGTAATCAATACCAAAAAGAAAACATCCCAAAATACATGGAGGTTAAACAGTACATTCTAAATAACACACAGATCAAAGAAGTCTCAAGATAAATTTTTAAAATATTTGAACTAAATGAAAAAGAAAACACAACTCTCCAAAATTTGTAAAATGCAGAAAAGCACACTTAGAAGAAAATGTACAGGACTAAAGCATATGTTAGAAAAGATCTAAAGATCAAAAATGTTACATGAGTGTATGAAAACACTACATTTAAATCCAATATTTTATAAAATTAATACATACTAATAGAAAACATACTTTAAAATATTTTTAAAACTGGGGTAAAAAAGATCTAAAATCAGTCATCTTAAGTTTCCATCTTCAAAAACTGGAAATAGAAAAGCAAATTAGGGATGAGGGCATAGCTCAGCAGTAAACCAAATGGTAGCATGATAATAAGATCTTGGGTTCAATACTCAACACCAAAAGGGAGAAAAATGCAAATTTAATCCAAGGTAAGAAAAGCAATAGCAAAAGTCAATGAAACTGAAACAAAAAACCAACAGAAAAAAAAAAAAACAACAAAACCAAAAGTTAGTCCTTTGAAAAGATCAATAAAACAGGAAGCCTCTAAACCAGTGACAGCGAACCTTTTAGAGCTTTCAATGACACCAAACAGCTTGCTGCATCATGCATGCCAAATGTTTACTACCAGTGCTCTAAGCCAAGCTAACTAGGAAAAAACAGTGAACTAGATTATCATAGCAAAGAGAAGCAAAAAGGAAATGGTAAACAAAACATCTGAATCTTGCTCGTAGAGGGCAGAGCAGATTGCCAAGGTCATATACTGTATACATGCCCTACAGTTTTCCTTGCCCTAATAACTAGTTCTCTTTTTGAAGCAGTTAGCAATCCTTACCATTGCATTAAGCTGGGAGTTGCTTGCCTGTGTAATGCCAAGAATGTTGGTGGTGTGCATCACTTCAACTGAAAAACTTGGCAGCCAGCTTGCAATCCGGGACCCTAAAACAAGACCAGCACAACTTTTAGAGCCCTAGTCATTCCCCATGTTGCTACTCTAGCTATCCATTCTAAAATAAAACCTGGTATTCACTGAAGTTTATTTTATAACATCTGTGTCAAATAGTTTACCTGGATTAGTCCTCATTAGTCCTCACTAGAACCCACACAGTACCACCCCACATTCTTCTCATTTTATTCCTCTAAGCAATACCAGCCCACTTGGCCTCTGGTCCCCAAGGCCACAGAAGTTAGGTAACACAGCCAAGAACACACAGTTTAATGATGATGGCCAGGATGTGAAACCAAATAGTAGAGTTCTAAAACACTCTACTACTAACCTTTCCTGCTTGCCAGTGGCCCTTGACCTGTTCAACCTCCAATCCATTCTCCAGGTCTAGAACCTAGGGAAGGTTTCTTTGGCTTCACAGCTGCTACAACACATCAGATGTGCTTTTCTTTCACATTGTATCTAATTACTATTCATTTGAAGACATCATTTTCACATTTATTTCCATGAAATATTTTCTCCTCAACAATCTGATTTAAATATTTGACCCTTGTGTGACTCAAAATTCTTTTCAAAAAGTTTCACAAAACAGGCCTGTTGATTAACAACACCATGAAAGCTGCTATTTCTGTTACTTCCCTCTGGAAAGGGGAGCCTGTGATACACCTACTAGTACTATAGCAACTCGGTATCAAGCTACACATGTAAGAATGCTATTTCCTTCTTTTCTTTTTTTTTGGGGGGGGGTGTGTTGTGTGAAATCAGGGATTGAACCTATGGCCTCCTACCTGCTAAGCAACTGCCATATCACTAAGTCATACCCTCAATCAACCATTTTTACTTTTATTTTGAGACAGGATCTCATTAAATTGTCCAGTTTAGCACTGAACTTGTGGTCATTCTGCCTTAGCCTCCTAAGTAGCTTGGATTACAGGCATGCAGCATCATCACCACGCCTGGCTTGATGTCAGTCCTTTACAAAGAAATACTACAGGATGGAATATAAAATCAAATTAAACAGCCATTTCCAAGGTTTTGCCAAATAAAATGTACTTGTTAAAAAAAATGAATTCTGCTAGGTATAGTGGTACACGTCTATGATCCCAACATTCAGGAGGCTAAGGCAGAAAGATAACTGAATTCAAGGGCAGCCTGAGCTACATAGTAAGTTTAAGGCCAGCCTTAAGGACCACATAGCAATACTATCTAACAACAAACAAACAAAATCCCAATAAATAGATAAAAACAAACAATGGATACTTATTCCATGTACTGACCAGAGTCAAATAAAGGAGACTTCGACAATATTTTTAGTCATAACAATTCATTAAAAATGACATAGATAGCCAGGATCCATCTCCAAGGTATGCTACTATATTTCAAAAAAGGCCTATAACTAGTAGAGGACTTAATTAACTGTAGCAAAATCAGCCCCTTGAAACCTCTCCAGCACCGAAGTCCAGACAGGCAGCCCTCAGTTACTCTTCTCAGGAACTTGATTTTTCTCCCCTAGGAACTTTTCTTTGAGGGAATTCACAACATGTCACCATTCTCGCCATGCTCCATACTTGGAAACTCAAATCAGAGATCTGAATAGTTCCTTTCCTAGTATAACTCCAAGGAGGTCTGTTTTACAGTAATAGAAATATGAACTCACGAAATGCAGTGGTACTGGAATTGATGGACAACAACAAAAGGTCAATGTATATAAATTAAGGAGAGATGACCTAAGGTATTCAAGGCCTTAACATTTTAAGTGTTATTTTCATTATAAAACTTTCAACACTGCTGGGAGGCAGAATATTCATATTTTATGGACAAAATAACAAGGTTCAAGCTCTGATTTTGCTTCTTGTATTTACCAGTACTCAATGATCCTTCATTACACGTTTAAGTACTACACAAGTCCAGTAAATTATTAGCAAAGGTTAATTATTAAACTAAATGTGCTCCTCCAAGGCATGGTTGATTCAATTTTAATATCTCTACATCCCAACTCCTACTCTTCCAATAACAACAGAGAATCCAGCAAAATACTCAGCACAGATTAACCCCTCAGTTCTATCTGTCCATGCATCCTGAACACTTGTACTGAAACTGAAATATTAAACTGCTCTGTATAGGGAAAATTATACAAACAGTATCCCCTTAGGGAAGAAAACCCACTGGATATAGTTTCAGAGGTTGAAACCAACTAACCATCGAAGTGGAAAAAGTGATTGTGTTGGTTTAAGCGAGGTCTGCCTTCAGCAGCTGCCACAGGAACCAAGTTCTCATCCAAATTCTCTCCTTGATGGTCTTCCCTGGCACGATTATTATCAGCAATATTAAGAGACATTCTGCATGTTGGACAGGAGGTGTCTTGTTCTAGCCAGGAACGAAGACAGGAACTACAAAACATCCCAAGAAAGACATATGAACATCTTCAACTGTTCCTTAGCATATGTTTTAATAGTTCACCAGAAGTACACAGAATGTACAACATATGTTCCAATTTTACTTTCTATTTACAATTAGCAAGCTTTAAATGTTGAGAAACATTGTTGCTAGTGCATCCTGCTATGAATATAAATTCTTAACCATGCATAGTCAACTACCAAACCTCTAGTGACAACTCCCTTCGCTAAGACTTCACAAGCATGGGTCACCATCTTCCTTTCTGACACTATTTGGCTATTTCAAAATCCATATAGCTGATAGAGACAAGATGGCGGACTGGTAGGTAGCAGGAGAGAGACCCTCTCTGAGAGAGACAGCTCAAATGCCAGAATAAAACACCCTGGAGAGACCCAAACAGAGAGAGATAGACTCTCACAACACAGAAAGAAACTAAAGCTCAAAAACCCACTCGAATAAGAGGTCCTGGGGCTACTATTAGTGAAGATAAGATCGG
>PVJX010014748.1:0-44179 GCA_004027295.1 Dolichotis patagonum | reverse complement strand
TACATTATTCTGGAAAGTTCTAGGGTATTAGCTCATTACTGAACTCAGTTCTTACTACGAAATAATTCAGGCATCCATCAGAAGGAAGATTCCACCCAAGCCTCTGGCTGCCCGACACACACTGGGCTGCACTTCTCTCACCACTGGCTTTTCACTTTTCCTTAAAATGTTGAGATGAGTTCTGAGATAAGACTGAGCACTGCAACTGAGTCAAATTTTCATTTTTCCTTTGCTACAGCAAATATCTACCATAGGAAAAGTATCCCTTCTTCTGAAGTACATTTTTAAAAGAAAAAAATGCTCACACTGTCTACATGCAAGATCACTGCCCCTGGGTATCTGCCACAGGCCTGGGCATCTTAAAGGGGTTGATATAAGAACCAGGTCTACAACAGGAATGCCTGCTGGGGAGAGGCAAGACCCAGTTCCCAGTGTTTGTTCACAGGGCCCCACCTTGGCCACCTACTGGGCTTCATTTGGGCCAAGAGCAACTGATCTCAGGAAGCCACATGTGAAACTTCCCTCACTGATTTGCTCTCTTAACATGCTCTGAGCCTTTTCTGCCAATAGCAGTGCCTAGCAGCAACCCCATTCCTTCCACCCTCCCCACTCTGGAGACCTTTGACATGCAACCTCTTCCCCCCAAAGTTGTCCCTTTATGTGAGCAGTAAGTAAGGAGAAGCAGAGCAGCAGCACCGAGAGAGGAGGGCTGAAGGGGAAGAGTCACCCCGGCCTGAGGGTGAAGACAGATTCTCCTTCCTGTGCTTGCACCCTCCACAGCCAAAAGTTGACAAGCTGACCTGGAAGGAAAGCTTCCCACTGCCAAGTGCCACATGCGGTTATGTAGCTGTGTAGCCATCACTTCATGCTGCCATTAGCACCATGCGATCTCACCTTATACACAAGTCCTCTAAAATCAGGGATGGTTGAGTTACCTGCAGTGACCAAGCAAGCAGGACACAAGGCTGGATACCAAGCCAGAGCCTCACCCAGCACAGACTCCTTGAGAGCCTAAACCACCTGAGCCATGGGAAACACAGTGGTATTTCTGGTGCCTCTGGAAACACAGTTAAGGCTAAGCACATGAGCATCTTTGATGGCCGAGGAGGGACAACACTGTCCGTGTCAGAGGTGTCCACAGCCCCTGTACCACCTGCTTCAAACAGGTGTCTAAAGCACATGCTAGGACAGAACCTGAGCCCTTTTACCACCTGTTTATCAGTTAACTTATTTCTTTCACCAAAGTGAATATAGTCAACATGATGCTTATACTCAATATAATCAGAATGTTTTATTTTCACAACATCAAGGTATCCACTAAGGAAAGACACACTAGAAAAGGACAGTGCTACCTACCGATTCCTCTTAGTTTTCACATTTTGCTCTTCCCTGCCATCTTCTGAACTGGATCCATCGCTGCTGTCGGCTGAAAGAAAATCACATTAATCGTCTGAAGGGTTAGCACTCAGTGGCTTAGCAGACCACCAGGCAGCTCTCACACCCAAGCAAGCTCATCTGGAAATCTGGAAAGCAGAATCTCTTAGAGAATGGTATCAACTCCTACAGCTAGTTTCTCCTGGCACACATTGTTTATTTCAGCAGGAAAGAAACCAGATTTTGCTGCTCTGAAGAGAGGTGCCTTCCAGTTGCTGACCATTTGGAGGCTGTCAAATCTTTCAGAGAGGTTGGAGGATTCAGAGTGGGGAAACACCTAGCACCCCTGCTTACCTTGCCTGCCCACTTGTAAGTGAACCACAGCTATCTCTATGCTATCTCCGCACTGATTAGCTAATGAAGGAGTGGACTTCACTGCTCCTCGGGACCCAAAGGCTTTCTTTAACTCCTGAAAATGTATCCTCAGGTTACCTCAGTCCTGTGTGCACTTCTATAAATGAAACTGGTTTGTAGACAAGTCCTCTGTTGATACCCTGAGTGGATACCCCTCAGTGGACTTTTGAAATAAAAACCTACAAAAGTACTTTAGGGCTCCTTAACTATCTCCAACAGGGAAAAGACAGTGAATAAGACACAGTTCTAGAGTATCATCGTTTCTGCTCTAGCAGGCTGAAGGGTTTGCAGATGTCCCTTCTATCTCTGGAGCTGCCCCAGTCTGCTGCTTGCTCTGTGTCTGTATTCCTCAGGTCACTAGGCATGTCGCAGGAAAAGGGAAGGGTGAGCTTGGCAGACACTCCTTTGGACCCTCACTCTACCCTCCTGGGCCACACTTTCCCAGGGAAGCTGCAAGGAATGTTCCTGCTGAAACCTGACAGTTCTCATTCAGCCTGTGTTTGTATTCCTAATAGTACTTTGATGTGAGTACAAGTGGGGTACAAGTGACCCCATGCTGGTGAGCCCCCAAAGAAGCCATGCAGCTCCTCTGCTCCTCAGGCCCACTCCTGCCTCATCACCACGTCCCACAGTACCCAGCTCAGCATGAACTGAGATCACCTGTGCACACCCTTCCATCCGCCAACAACCCTCCGTGGGACACTCTCAGGACCCGCTCTCACCATCCTGCCTGTTACCTCTCACCTGGAGCGCTGGAATGTTACATTTCCCTCTGCTTCTGTTTATGATTCATGGTATTTAAAATCTCTTGCCAGGGTGCCTCCTGCCTGGTGTGTCTAGAGGTATGACATTCCAGCTTTGCTTTGAAGACTGGTTGGAATTTTTGGTCATTCATTTGTCTTCCAAGCACATGAGGTGGGAAATGAAGAGAAATACAGAGACAACCCATGGGAGAGACAGACCACATCTTTCACACTACATCTATACACATTCTAGGAGAGTAAACATGAAGCAGGGAAATTACTTACAGTGTAAAAAATGAGGTCACACAATTACACAGATGATATTTAAGATAAATATGTAAAATATTAGTTATTATAGTTTTTGCTTATTGTTAATAATCTCAACATGTGTAGAGCTTTCTTTGTTAAGGTAGAAAATTCAAGACTGTAAAGGAAAATATTTGTAAAAATGAATGACTTTGAAAATACAATACCAGAGGGACTACCTTGCAAAACAGAACTCTTGGGGTTGGTCCCTTCACAAATTTCATTGTTCTGAAACAGACTGGAATCATCTACCCCAGACCTTGGAACACACTGGACAATCCTAACAACAAAAGGCAGCACTGGCAAAGGAGAGGCTGTTCTCCCTGGCTGATCACAGAGACGATGGAACAGACACAACAGTGACCCTGCACAATGAGAACTACACACTTAATGAGAGTGACACAGAAAGTCACCAACAGATGGCCACCGCTCTCAACAAGCCTTTTAGCTTAATTAGCAATTGCTGTGAAACAGGAAGAAGCTCTCCAGAGTTGCCATATTAAAATGGTCAGAAAACAGGAAAGTATAGTGATCCCCTGATTTAGGAATGTGTTTCATTTCAGAAGAACACTTGTAAATCAGATTTGTTCATAGTCTGACAAAGAGAGTCAGATTCACAGTACACCTGTGAATCATATACCATATGCCTGTGAGAATTTGCAACTCAAATGTTAGTAAGCTGCAGACTTACTCTATGGTCAGTCATCTGATAAACAGAAATTAGCAGAAATCATCTCTGTAGAGGCCCATACACAAAAACTCAGAATGGATTTTAAGTGGATTAAAGATCTAAGGCTGTAAAACTGTTAGAAGTAAATGAAGGAGAAAACTTGATGACTGCATTTACAATGGTTTCTTAAACACAACACCGGAAACACAGTCAAAAAGAATAAATTGGATTTAGTCAAAATAGAAAACCTTTGTGCAGTGAAAGACTACCAACAGAGTGATGGATCAGCCCACATAATGGGAGAAATGTTTATGAATTACATATCCAACAAAGGATCAACATTCAGAATATACATTAAATCTTCTACCATTCAACAACATAAAAGAAACAACACAATTAAAAAGTGAAAAAGAACTTGAATAGACATTTTTGCAAAGAAGAATATGCAATGGACAAGAAACATGTGAAAAATGCTTGATATTGTTAGACATCAGCAAACTGCAAATCAAACATAAAATTCCATACAATTTCACATCCATTCTGATGGGTTCAAACAAGCACACAACAATCAAAGCACAAAAGAAAATAACAAATGCCAGCAAGCATGGGAAGCAGGTAAATCCCTCACCCAAAACTGATTGGAATGTAAAATTCCAATCCACTGTAGAAAACTGGCTATTGTTCAAAAAGTTAATGATTATCACATAAGGCACCAATTTTAAAGCAAAGTATCAACAATATTTGCATGTTAATATCCATAGCACATTAAATCACAATAGCCAAAGAGTGGACACAATTTACATGTTCTTTGACCAATGAATGAATGAACAAAATGTGGAACATACATACAATGGAATATTATTGAGTCATAAAAAGAATGGAATTCTAACACAGGTTACAACTTGAATAAAACTTGAAGATGCTATATTAATTAAAATAAGCCAGACATGAAAGGATGCATGCCTGATTCCACTCACACAGAGCATATAAAAAGACAAGACAAGAGACATATGGATGACTAGAGATTAATAAGTGCCTAGAGGAGGAAGGCATTGCTACTAAGTCCTTATAAAGGAGTTTCCTTGGGCGAGGAAAAAGTTTTAGATGGTGGTGATGGTTAAGTAACATTATGAATGAGTTTAATACCACTGAATTTTCACTGAAAAGCAGTTGAACAGTAAGCCTGATGCCATGTACATTTAACCACAATAAGTAAAATAATCAAAAGACCAGGAAAAATATTGGACATGTATTCCAGCTAAAATGCAAGGGTATCTTGATTTACAAGAGTCCATATAACTCAATAAAAAAGCCGAGTACTTTACAGGACCATAAGACAAACAAATGGCCAACAAACATGTGAAAAACTGTTTCATTTTTCTAAAACTTAAAGAAATGCCAGCTGAAACAAAGACTGCTTTTTTAAAAATTGCTTTGATGATCCAGAGTGCCGATGCAGAATGCATTAGTGGGAATGTCAGCTGATCACCTCCTTTGGAAGACTTGGCAACATTTGTCAAAAATGTAAGATGCCTGTATATTTCGTGTGACAACTTCAATAATGTTCAATCACATAATAGATGTGCTTGTAAAAAGAAGGAGCTGTTGAGTTTGTGGAGTGAGGTTGGATTAGCTAATAAAAAGTCCTCCAAGTTTCTGTGAGCTCAGTGTCTTTTTTCCTGGGAGGGGAATGGATCTCACGCACTATGTATGTTAGAAAAGGTAAGCATCATGTCAGGTTAAAACTTGCCAAAGAATCACACGAGGTGAACTGTGGTGGACATGGCCAATACAGATTTAAGTGAGATCCTTCCTGGGGGCTGTACACCTGAGTCCTGTGGTGGAAGCCAGGTAGAAGGCAGTAAATCTTCCCAGGAATGACATCACCCTAGAAAGGCAAACTTTAGTGCCATGGAAAGTAGGCAGGAATCCCCAGGCCATTCTTTCAAGGCAGATGCTCCCATGCAGGTGGTGACCATGCCTATGATCCATGATTTCTCAGCCAGGCAATGGAGAATTTATGCCCCATTTAAGCGACTCTGCCCAGGATTCTGGGGATTGTTCCCTGAATCTGAGCAAAATACATGACTCAAATCAAGCAGAAGCTCTGGAGTTGTCTTCTGAGACTGGCAGAAAAGACTTACAGTGGGTTAAGCAATCTCTGTGCCAAGGAAATGCACACATCACTCAAGAAACAAGCATATGAGAGCATCTATAACCCCTTTCCATCTGTTAAGGCCTAGATTGTCCAACTGCCTACTAGCCTGAGAAGGTTTTCCAGGGTGGGACAGGCCCTCCATAGTCAGAGTTTGTTCAGTCTGGTTTTTGGGAGGTCTGCAAACAAGGCAGCTTAGGAACCTACAGATGAGGTGGGGCAGCACTTCTGTGTGGACCTGTGAAGGTCACGACCCCTGGACATTTTCTGAGGTGGTGCTCAGTGATCTCTCCTGGATACCTGTACATACAACCCCAGCCAGGAAGGGTGGGACTGGGGCTTAGACTGCACTGGGGATTTTACCCTTGAAGTGGAGGAGCAGGTACCCTCCACTGATCACCTGCTCCATCTGCATGCCCTGCTGAAGGGCCCCACAGATGCCAACATGACCCTCTCTGTACTGAAGATGCATCGGCTATGGGGCAGATGTAATGAAGTTGAGAGCTGGGCCAGGCTGGGCCACTTGTCTCAGACTGCCCATCTAGAAGCTCAGCTCCCCAGGATGTTCTGTTTCGCTAGGCCTGGATTCCCTGCTGAAGCTCAGGGTTTGGTCTGTGATGGCTCTGAGGCACGTCTCCACATTCATCTTGACAGGCTGAAGGGAAGCTGCCCTCAGTCCCTTGTTTCAAGAATTTCTAGAGTTTCCCACACTCAGTGTCATGGAAGTTCTTGCTCAGCTACTGGTCTGAGTACTCCTGTCTTCTATCACCCAGGACACCCACTGCACCCATGGCATTTTTCTGCCTGAAATGTGCTGACATTCGGAGGGCTGTGGCAAGCCCAGGGCTGGATCAGCTATCGGTCCTTATGTAAAGAAATGACTGGTTTATGATGGAACTAACTTCCCCACTCCTTCCCTCCTTGCTCTTTCCCTTCTTTCTCTGCTCCTGGGCCTGGAAGAAGTGGCAGTTTACAGTATTAGAGTCTGGGAAACCACTTTAAATTAAGTCCTATCTCAGTCTCTCCTACGTAGGAGTCAGGGAATATGAAGGGATAGAAAGGTGACACAACATTTTCATCACTGGGAGGAAGGAGAGCAGCTTGGGGCCTGTTCACCTCTCCTTTGCCCTGCTCTTCAGTCTCCCTTGCTGAGGTGACAGCAAGCTAAAAGTGCATGTTATGAGAGTGTCCTAAGACCACCAGTGCCAGCACATCTGAGGATTGTTCTTTCCTTAACAGGAACCACCTGGCAAACTCCTCAGGCATACAATAAGCACCACACACTCTGCTTCCCGCCAAGGTCAGTGGAAGGTGCAGACATGACCCAGGCGAGAGGCTGGACGGACCCTGGGAGTCCCACATGCAACACTGCTACAGAGGCATAGACAGCAGCTGTGGGCTGGCTGAAAGCCAGTCTGCTGGCTCTGCTTTCTTAGATTGAGGCTCCTGCAGGGCAACTTTCACCTTCCATGTGACAGCTCCATAAAGGGCCAGGCTCTCAAGGAATGACTTCCCTCACCTGCTTATCTGGTGTCCAATAAGAAGCTGGCCAATCTGGTCACTGAAATGGAGCTTAGGAAATAAAGCACCTGTTGCCTTCACTGTGCAAAAAGCACAGTAGCCCTATAGGAATCAGAAGGAGCCCAATATGGAGCTGAGGTACCCAATATAGCTCCTGCCAGAGCCTGGCAGATAGATTTTGTGTGGGGAGAGCCTCCCACACCAGCCTAAAAACACCAGCCAGATAAAATCATTAAGCTTGGAGAAGCTCCAGAATTTGCTCTACAGCACTCTGGTCTTGCTGAGCACATTGATCACCTGGTTCCATTGATGTGGAGACCCAGGACACAGTGTCTCAGTCAAACAGTGCTACAGAAAGTGACCCATTCACCAGTCACAGCTGTGTTTACCCACAGCATGATTTTATATCCTACTTAGTGAAATGAATGTCATTATGAATCCACATTTGTCCTGAATATAAATGACTGAAATGTTCGCAAAGCTATTGAAGCTGAATGAGTCCTTCCTGTCTCAATCAAGGGTGGGGATGGAAGAGCCACAGGAGGAAGGCTGCTCACCCCTGCTTTCTCCTGTAAGGCACAAGGGCAGCTACAGGAGACCTGGCCACGCTGCCCTAGTTAGATCCGGCAAGGTACAAGTTCTAGTCCCTCACTTGATGACAGTGTGACTTAGCAAGTTAATGAATCCCCATTCTTTCCAATGGGTATAACAATCAAAGGGCACAGAATAATGCCTCCCAGCAATGTCCGCATCCTAATTTGGACTTTGGGAATACATTAGGTTATTTAGCAAGGGGTCACTGATGTTGCTAAATAGCTCAGCTAGAGAAGGGAGGGCATCATGAATCATGTCAGTCAGCCCTGTATAATCACAAGGAACTTTATAGGTGAAAGAGGAGGGAAGATTCAGTCAGAAGAGACTGGGAAGAGGCCACTCTGCAGCTTTGAAGATGGAGGAATGGGCTATTGGAGAAGGAAATCAGGTAGACTCTGGGAGCTGGAAAAGAAGAGGACAGATCCCTCCCAAAGTCCCAGAAATGGCACTGTCCTGCTGATGCCTAGGAGACTCATACTGGACCATTCAGTGCTGTAATCCAGTCTATTTGTTTTAAGACTCCTTATTTGAGGTAATTTCTGATGCAGCCACTGATACCCAGTACCCATGGCACCCACTTGCAGGGCTGTGGGAAGATTACAGAGACCCATGTGCGGCAGGTTGTTGCATATTTCTCTCTACCATCCTTTCCAGGAGGATTCTCTCCTTTTCAGTTCTCAGTCCTAGGCCTCTTGTTACTGGGAGGCACTGGCAGGAAACAGAAGCAAGAGAAAAAGTAGGGTATGTAATATTCCGCCTTCCCTCCCTTTCTTCCTCCCTCTGCTTTGCCCTCTCCCTCTCCCTCTCTATTTCCTGTTCTTCACCCCAGAAGAGCCCTACAACCTGGTATCCAATTACCCTGCCAAAATCCACTGGGCTGGACCAGACTTGCCAGTGTAGGGACATCATGACAGCAATCAGGGTGGCAAGGTGTTGAAACTGTGGGTATAGTGGTCAGGGTACAGAGAGATTCCTACCCATCACTAGGAAAAGAGAGCTTTGCTATTGCCGGTAAACACAAAAAAGAATTGGCCTTCTTACAGGTTTGGTCGAAAGACGGAAGGGGGTACCCTCTACACTAAGGAGTATGTAATATCTCTAAGAACATCACAACATATAACAGATGAGTTTGGGGTGAAGCCTGGTGCTTCTCATTTCTCTTTAGTTCAACAAGCATTTACTCTCAACTAATAGCAAGGCTACAGAGCCATAAAAAATCTGGATGCATTGCAAGGTAATTAGAAAATAATTCAGGCCTTCACTTGAATCTTTTGGCAATGTTAACTGGATAAAAACAGACTTCCTCCTTATCTGCAGCATGATGGATGGCTTAGTGCTTTGGGCTGTCCTGTATCCTATACCCTGTAAACTTATACTACAGACACCCCCCCCACACACACACACATGCGCTCCTCTCTCTCTCTCTCTCTCTCTCTCTCACACACACACACACACACACACCCATACACCCTGTAATGACAGTTAAATGTGGTAGCCATTTTATAAAATCCATTTATTTTATTCACCTCTTGACAAATAACAGGAATCATGTACAATGCTTAATTGTCCCATGTCAGATTTGGTATAGGCATTAAGATACTCAAATCTAGAATGGTTCATGGTTGAACGAAATATGAAAGCAAAATTCCTTACCAAGAGTAATCATCATAGAGCTTGTTATAATAATGGGGGGGTCAAGTCATTTGATGAATGACAAGTTGGGGGAAATGTCACTGGCTGCTGAGAGCTAGAGGTCATCAACTCTGTACCTTTGTCATTAATTTATCTTCCAAAAATACCTTCTGCCTTAATTGTTTGGCTGTAAAGCTCTCTGTGTGGGCAACAGAAAATTATAAGTTATGTTCTTAAAGACCAAATATTCCATGGCAAATGAAAATTAAAAACTGAGATCACCTGTATATTTTTAAGATGGATTAACACGATTTCTTCCTCTCTTTATAAGAGGAGGTAAGTTACATGTCTGGTTATGAGGTGCAATACGTTAAGACACCATAATAAACTTGATGGAAGACAAATTACATTAATAAGTTAAATCTGAATTCACCACATAGTTTTGGTTGTATTTGTTTTAAGGTTCATTTCATGACCTTCGTCAGGATAAAATAAGGTTCTTTTTATTAGATTGACAAGGAGAATTGAGCTATGACAGGCCATTAAGGTTCCTGTCCTCCACCTACAGGTGTCTGGAGCCTGGAGACAGCAGATGACTCGGAGGGAGGCCATGAGAACACCCGCCCATTTCTCTTCAGACCTGGCCTGATTTATTCCAGGCAACAGAAATCAGAGAGCCCCTATGCATGATCCTTAAAAAGTTCATTTCTTTCTCATTCCTACCAATTCTTTGGAGGGGAAAACAAAATAGCATCCAATTATCTGGAAGAATATAAGCTAAAGAAAGGAGTGAAGTATCTTCCTGAATTTCATATTTGCTTTTTGCCAACCAAACGAAATCACTGTTAGGATAAGGTGCACCATAACGTGTATCATAGGATTTGAAGACCTTATAATCTTCCTAAATTGTGTATTACTCTTTTGTCCACTAGTAAGGACATTTTCTAAAATGATTTTAAGTTTCTTTCAAGATATGAAGTATTTTTTTAGCATTGGATACCACTTGATCAGAGAAAAAAATGAAATCACCAAATCCCACATGTATTGTCCTTGGCAGCAGCACTTTCACAGATTTTACAATTAAATTTGTATCTAAAACATTTTTCTTTTCCCAACATCAGCTGACTCAAGCTTTTGGGAGAATGCCCTCATTATCTTAAGTGAGATAAACATATTAAATTTGTCATCACTCAATCTTAAGCGATTAAAACCAGCTTTACAGGAGCAATGATTTCCATTATAAAAGTGGCAAAAAAAAACCCCTTAATAACACTGTTTTCTAAGTACCTCATTATTTGACTAAAACTGGAAGCTGTTGTTCTGTGTTAGTTACATAATATAGAATCAAAAATGTCATTACAGACCCCATTAAACCCTGCACAACCATTAAACAAAGCCTCTCTTCCATGGGGTCAAGATTCCATATCCCAGGCTTGGCCTTTCAGGCAGGCATCTCTACCTCTAAAGTGGCAGAGAGCTGCCATTCAAAAAGCTCTCCAGTGTGCAAGGAGTAGGGCTTTCCTGATGCAGCAGTTCATAAAGCATGTATCAGATATAATCAGAAATGATCTTCTCTGAAAATCCTGAAAGTTCCTTTCTGACTCTTAATGACACAAGACTTATAAGGTCCTCATCAGAAACAGCTGCATTTCTGCCCAGCAGTCCATTCCTCCACAACTGAAAGGAATCCTTGCCCCTCTCTGCAAGGATTTCCATAGACTTAAAGAATCTATTCAGATATAGCAATGTATGCATTCAGTCCAAGGTCTAGAGTGAGCATTTGGAGTGAAAGGAATACACTCCTATCTGTGCATGTCTGCTCTCTCAAACTCAGCAAAGGCTTCCAAGAAAAGCTTACAGCTAACCAACCGCGTTGCTGAACAGAGGTGGGAGTGGCAAAGTCTCTATACTTAATGACCTTACATGGCGCAAAGAAGAGCCTGAGTTGACTGCTTGGAAGGGCTGAAATTTCTGAAGAAAGTACCATGAAAACTCAGTTGCTGAACTCTGTGTCAAGAACATAACTCCTTCATAATCAATTTCCAACATAACCAGGAAACGCCTGCTCTCACTTCATGGCCATAAAACAGAGTTTAAACACTTAAAAGTAAGGTAGTAATGCACGCTTACTTGCTGAGGCCTCCAGCTTACGCTTGTGGGGTGGGTCCTCAATGATCCTCTTGAGGTCCCCGCGGTTCTTCAGGTCCATGGGTTTCTCCCAGACAGAAAGCTGCATTGTTGGGTTGAAGAAGAAAACGCGGTCGTCGCCTGTCCAGACCACACACCTGTTTGAGTTGAAACTCGTCTCAGTCATCCTCAAAGACACTTAGTTTAAAAGCCATTGCCATTTTAGGTAGATGCCCCAAAATGCCTTTGCAGCCTACAGTTTAGATTGAAAAGGTCATTTATGCAAAATATAAATAATAATGACAAGGTCTGACTTAACAGGAATGCTTTCTTACCCTTACATTGTATCTCATTTGATTAATAGGTGGATGTCTTTACAAATATTCTATAAGACAGGACACTAAAGTTCAGAAAAGCCAAGAAGCTCAACAGAATCACAAAAGTTTAGCACTCTTCCTAGCCTAGAGTGCCCTGTTTAATGCCATTTAGTTCAAACCCTGGGGCTTTGGGGGACCTCTAGCTTCAGAGATGGGATGGAGTAATTTAGAGACCATTTCCCTACCTCTCTCTATTTCAGCCCTGAATGGCCATCAACGATATGCCTAAGTCTACAGTTCATCACTGTCTGGCTACAAAATACTAAATGGGCCATTTTCATCAGCAATTAAGCCCTGGTGTCCTGATCATTTTCAGAAAAGTAAAGAATTAAGTTTCGCATTTTCACAAGTGATAATCTAAAATATCTAAAAGGAATAATGTGCACTTTAAAAAACTCTAACCAAACCCTTTACCTGTGGATAGTTATAACAAAAGATTAAAAAGAAAAATAGAGAAAGAAAGATAAAAGCCTCTTTCTGGAGAATGTAGAACAGTGTGTGTGTAATATGGAAATACACAAGTGAATCGAGGTTCTGACCTCAAAGTATCCAATGAATATAACTATCAAGTCCAAAAAGGCTGGCCTCTGGCCCTGTGGTTTGCCTTCTAACTACGCTTTGGATGCTTCAGAGAATTTCTTATCTGGACCTGCCATCAAGTTTCCCTTGAACAAGATCACTCCTTCTCTTGGCTTCAGCTTCCTGCAGTTCTCTAAGAGTCTTTCTAACGCCATGAGTCCTCAAATTTCTCAGGTGCTGTGGAAATGGGTAGGAATAGGTTACACATGCAGAAATACTCTATTGTTTTCTCTCCAAGGGAGGACACTTGACCAATAGAAGTAACTGCTGGGTACCATCCAGCACCCAGACAGCCTGTTTCTATTTCATCTCAGCAGGTCATACACAATGTCTTCAGCTGGCAAGAGTCTATGCCAATGTAGTTCACTGTTTTGCAGAGAAAATCACTCTATGTTCAATCCAGCTAGCCACATTCTATAGGCTAGGCAGACAGGGTTCAGAGCTGGACAACTCTAGGAAAATGAGAAACTTTCCAGAAATGAGAAAGTCTATTGGCTTTACTATCTTGGCCGGGCAGGTTCAAGGGTATGGTAGACAGAATGATGGCCCAAAAGATATCCACATCCAATTACTGGAACCAGTGAAAGTGTCATATTACATGGCAAAGCAATTTACACAGTAATGATTTGGATTTTACAACGCAGAAATATCCTGTGTCATCCAGGTGGGTCCTATAGGCAATCAACAGTTGTCCTTATTAAGAGTCAGAGACAGAGATGTGAGGATGGAGGCAGAGGTGAGACATATACAGAGAGACAGAGAGTGACTGGAAGTTGCCTCACTGGTCTTGCAAGTGGAGGAAGAGGCTATGAGTCCAGTGATATGGGTAACCTCTACAAGCTGGGAAAGACAAAGGCATGTATTGTCCTGTGGAGCCTCCTGAAGGAACTGGCCCAACTGACACCCTGATTTTAGCCCAATAAGACCAGCTTCTCTGGGCACAAGTGTCTGTGTTTTAATGACATCATTCCAGTTCAGACCTGGAGTGCTGTAGCAGCACCTCTGGGCCTGAATCCAGGGATAGAATAATATGGGTTCCTATCCCAGCCCCACATGCAGGCTTCTAGGGCCTTCCTGCACTATGTTGTGGCTAGAAAAATAGCTCCCACACCAAAGAACCCCCTAACCAACAGTCCATTTGTACCAGTCTTGATTGAATTATCTTTCTTCATGAGGTTTCTATTAACCTACCCAGTTTTGTATTATATAAGCCTTCAAGAAATGCCTAAGTCCATAGTGCATTACTTTTTGGCTATAGAATACTACCTGGGCTGCTTCCAGCAGCAATTGCTAATAACACTTAACCTTCAGAACTGCAGGGGGTCAATGTATATAGACTAGTCAATGACTTTGCCTGGTCTTCACTCCTGTAGGCCACATCCAGCAAGCAGTACCCACACTCTGCACAGAATGTCCAGAAACACTGGCCAGATGAAAAGATCATGGAACTTGGAAGAGGTTTGTGACTCACTCAGCCAGCAAGCCCACCAGCTCTAGGGCAGCTCTTGACCTTCAGAGCACCCTAAGAAGCCCTCACTCCATTATTGCTAAGGAAGCTGTATCCACCTCAATGGAAGAAGTGAAAATAGGACAGAACGGCATTGCACCTTCATGCCAAGGCCTTGCTTTCATGCTGCTCAGTTCTGTGCCAGGGGCTTGGAGACTCGGGGCAAGCTGCCTGTCAGGATCTCAGCCCAAGTTGGCAGGTCCCTGCTTGAAGGTCAGGCTGGGTTCTGGCCCTGAGAGGCTGGGCAGGAAATGATTAACCTCTAAGGGGCTTTGAGAGACGATGCGTAGATCCATAGTACAGAACTTGGATGGGATAGAAAGTTTATTGCGAGTAATTATGCTGTTCAGTATATTATGCATAATTCAGTTGTTTTATGAGTTCCTCAGATAGTGTGAGCCAGCAGGGAGAATTAATTCCTACTAGGAGCCACACTCTTTTCTTTTGGATGAAGATCTGCTGGTGAGAGCTTCCCCTGCAGGCTACACAACTGACCATGTACAGAACTCATCACACAATCTAGTTAGACCTTACTAATCTACTATTTTGTGACTTGTGGGTTGAGAAAGGGGGTCTTGTTCAGAGTCACGTTGGTGGGGGCAAAAGCAAGCTTCTGCCCCAACCCCACATCTGGGCTTCTTCACTGTGTTGCAGCTAGAAAAATAGCTCCAAGACAAAACCATCCCACATCCATCCATCCATTTGCACCCATCTCACTTGAATTATCTTTCTTCATGATGTTTGACTGAACTTGGCTTGAACAGGAAATCCTAAAAGCAGCGCATCTCTGCATCATTGTCCACTGAAGATTGATAGCTTTTTGTGTACCAGCACAGTCTCCCCAGAAAAAGAAAGGACACTTTTCCATGGTCCAGCCATAGCAGAGAGGCCAGCGGGCATCACTATGTTGTCTGGAAATCATTCGGCCCCAAGGTCCTACAGGCACCCACGATCTGAGCATGGCACCCACATCCGATGCCTTCACAGTAGAGCTGAATGACCTGTCCCTTTCTCTACTGTCTCTGAATGACAAGAGTCCTTGGAAAGGAGTTGGACCTTGTGGACCTCTGTCCAGTGTGCTTTTGCAAAATTGGAAGGAATGGATTTAAGGTAATGGTCCTCAGTGACCTCATTTAAGAAAGAAAACTGGTAGATTTCTCCCTCCATTCTCAATTTTAGTCTTCTTTCCTCTTCATTTTCCAATTCAGGGTCAGGTCACAGGTCATCATGGTCATGGTAAAGGCCTCTCCCTGAAGATCCACTTTTCCCAGCAGTGGTGTCTACCTCCAGCAACTGGAAACATGGGCTGATAAAGCTGGATCCTTAGGGCAGTCTTCAGGGCCTGTCTAGGTGTGGGTAGCCACGTTTTCAGTATACTTCAGTCCAGAGTGTGCCTGGGCTCCAACCAAGACCATCATGTCCGTACTGAGCACCTCACTAGCTCCCCTCCTCTTCTTTCCTAGGAGGCACCTTCAGTAATTCACAGGCATCCAAATCTTTACCTTGGGCACTGTATCTGGGGAGTCCCACTTATAACAAACTGCATGGGGAGTGGAAGGGACGAGCTTTCCAATAAACAGCATATTGTGTCTCTATCAAGAGGAGCCCCTAAACTGCCAGCTTCTTAAAATACCTGTGCTCTGGGCTTTCAAAAACAAGACACTTCTAGCAAGATCACTGCCCTTGCTAGCACAGAGGTAATAACAAGAAATGATCACTAAGCAGTGTCCTGTTAATTAAGATCAGTTAATTTGAGAAATTACAGGGATGTTTAATTCATGCCACAAGTGAACAGTATATTTCATGTGAGGATTATTAAGAAGTTGGGGGCCTGGGGAATGTAGATGCTAAAGGAAGACTTTGGAAGCTCAAAGGTGGCACACAGTCAGCTGCAGGTGATGCTCAGAGGTCACAGTGAAGACAAGGCCTCATCTAATAGCCTCATACTTGGCTCTGTAACAGATGCACCTCCCTGATAACTCACTAGATTTTCTGAACACTGATGTTCTTAGAAGATTATAGTCATAGGGGAGGTGGGAGGAGAAGGCTAGGGGCAAGGCTAGGAGAAGAATTTGAAGATAGATGAGCGATCATAACCTGCTGCCCCAGGCATGGTATGGGCAGGAGCCCTGTTGAGAAATGCTGAGGTTTAGGGGAATGGGATTTCAACTGTGGGGCCCAGGCAGCTGCTTACAGATGTCAGGTGAACCCCAGATGGAGGGCAAGCCACTGGGTTTGGGCAGCAGGGCTTGGGAAGAAATGCAGCAGGGCTTTACCATCTCTATGAAAACCTCCCCCAATATCAGACTCAGTGGTGTAAGAAGGATGCTGGGCACATGGCTTCCTGCTGTGCCTCCCAAGTTAGACTGATTCTGTCAGGAACAGTGGGAAGTACCTGAATTCTCCATATGTCCTGGTTTCCACAGGAAACCAAACTTTCCCCAGAGGCCACTGCAACTCAAGGGAGCCCTGCTTTCTGCACACTTCTTCTGGGAGCCACTAGCCTCTGTTGGGGTGCACTTCCTTCTCTGAAGAATCAAAGTTGGGGAAACCCCAGAAACTGCGCATCCCAAAGTTATACTGATGGAATTTCCCATTCATCTACATGTAGTGTCCTGAGGTTTCCCCCCCTCTGGATTTGAAGCTCCACCTTTAAAGAAGAGGCTTTACATTTGGGAATTTGTACTCACTTAGCCAAATTCTACCATATCTCAGGTCAGTCTGTTGAAAATTCAATGTTTCAGAGGATACACTGGCTCCTTCATTCCTGTTACTCATGTGCACCTAATCTGGGAAGGGACAGCTCCCTGGAACACCATGCAGCATAGGAAACATCACCAACTCCCTGACTTGCAACTGGTGAACATGAACTTCTGAGGCCAAGGAAGAGTGGAGCTAATTAGGAACTTAACAGGGGAGTATGGCTCAGGAGAGGAAGGAGTGACAACAATTAACATGGTGCACATTTATATCCAAGCTATAAGAGCCAGTTCCTGAACCCAGGGGAAGCATGTGGAATTGAACTATAGAGCTGATGGCAGGTAAATAAATGTAGTTCCCAAGAGAAATCTGTCTATCCACTTGTTATGGTTGGTTTCAACTAGACAGAGCCAGCTGTAACATGCAAAATTAATTTTATGTATCATTTTATGCCCATTTTAAGTAACATGGATAGCTCCCCTTCTTTAATCATGCTGCATAATTCCTGGATGGTTGCCATATCTTTCTTCCCTTTAACTGTCCCTGTATCCCAGAGGATATAATTAGTACATCAGAGTTATTTAACTATGGTGCAGGATATCTTCACTGAGCAGCCCTAATACATAAGAATCTGGATTTTATCAAATTAAAACTAGGGTAGTTGTTTCATTGCAGAAAAATCTCACAATCACCTTCCAAACAGCAATTTCCACTGTGTCTAAGCTCTATGCAGTGGAGGACATCTAGGTTTCTATCCCTGGCTTCACTTCATCCAACTGGAGGTAAGGATTTCTGACTGGCCTCTTGCTTCAACTCCCCTCACACAAAGGCACCCTGTTTCCCCTGGTTCTGGACTTTGCTTTTGCCTGCTCTATACCCAGAGTGTCCTGTTGCTAGATGTTCCTCTACCCAGGTGGAGACCCTTTGGAATGGCCAAGAAGTACCCATTCACCCTCTGCTTGTCTTCTCTCTCTGGAGCTTAGTCTCCAGAAGGGGTGACTTGGGCAGGACCAAGGTGGGAGAGGGAAGTATGAGGTTTGTGGACAGGACGATACAAGGAGAGACTAATTATGTCCTTTGGCCATGGCTACTACCACCCTGTATTGTGGGAAGAGTGCATGGGTAACACGGACATTCTGTCTGATACTCAGGATGGGGATAAAGACCAACCATGAAACGTGGCTGTCATGTGGTTGTCAGAAGTTCTGTGTTCAGGGGCATGCTGTGTATTCCTCCGATATCTCTCAGTTTTGGATATGAGAGTCTCTGACACTGAAGGAAAGGTTGCTCAAGCAGTAAGGACATTCCAGAGGGAATATCCTCAAGGAGATAGCAGAAGCTGAACTGCCGGGTCCAAGAGACTGGGGCCCTCGGCTCCTGAAAGTAGTAGCTCTCTGCTTTTTCCTTGTGAGGTATAATTACGCTGGGAAAGTATGCTGAGTGATAAGAGGAGAAAAGCACTGGGAAAGGGCTGGAGTGTGACCTGCCCACTGCTCAGATGAACTGTCCCCAAGGCATTCATGTAGGCCACAGGAGCAAAATCCCAAGGTTCATGAACCTTGGTTCACATACCCAGGGTTGTTCTTTTAGTGTTTTTTCAAATTTGTTTTTATTTTAAAGAGAATAAAACAAAACAGAACAAAGCAAATCAAAACAGAACAATGCAAGCAACACAGAATTTCAGAACAAGACATCAGCAGTGGCCACCATAATGTCTCTTATTTTCTTTGAAATAGTTGAGCATACCTTTACACACAATAATATCAAACATAACAAAACAGTATAAATCCATTCAAAAGAATGAAAGCATTACAGGACTTCAAAATCAGATAACAGGAAATGAACAATGGCTAATATAATATCTTATTTTCTTCAAAAAAGTTGTTCATAGTATCACATATAATAAAATTAAATAAAATGTAACAGAATAGAACCAATCAAAAGAATAAAGGCATGACAGGACTTCAAAATAAGATGATAGTAAATCAGCAATGGCTACCATAATGCCTCATTTTCTTCAAAATAGCTGTTCATACCATCACATGTAATAAAATCAAACAAAACAAAAAAACAAATTAACAAATAAAAGCATTATAAGACTTCAAAACAAGATAATAGGAAACCAACCATGATTATCATAATATATCACATTATATTCAAAATAGCTGTCCATATCATCAAAGTAAAATCTAACAAAACAAGACAGAACAGGCTCTGCCAAATCTAACAAAATGGTGAAAACAATACAAGAGTTCAAGACAAGACAATAAGAAATTAACAGTCGTTACCACCTTTTGCTCCCAGGTATTTCCTCCCCTATCACTTTTACAATAACTGTTTCACTTTTTAGATCCCATTAACTCCTCCTGTTTTTTTATGCTAGGGCTCACGCGTATGAGTTCAAACTGTTTTGCCCATGAACATGATCTCCAGTTGCATCCATTTACCTACAAAAGCCCCAAGGATATTCTACTTTATAGCTGAATAGCTTTCCATTTCATGAAAATACCATATCTTTCTTATCCATTCTGCAGTTGATGGGCAAGTTATTGCTTTTTCTCTGGTCTCTTGTCACATGGAACAATTGTTTTCTCTCCTTTGATTTTCAGTCTATGAATTTCCTTTCCACTTAAATGTGTTTCTTATATACAGTATATTGATGGGTCATTTCTTGATCTACTCTCCCTGTGTTTCTTTTTAGTGCTGAACTGAGGCCATCTACATTAATGGTTACAATGAGCACTGGTTTGTCCCTGCCCTGCTATCCTCCTGCTGTTGACCCTCCACTTTCCCCCTTCATTCAGTTGCCTGTCTTGTTTGGTGATCCTCCTCTGCTGCTGTTCCTGGAACCATGGTAATCTTTCTCTCTCTCTAGAATATCCTTTAGCACTCTCTGAAGGGTTGGTTTGTTGGCCATGAATTCCTTCCATTGTTCTTTATCATGTAAGTATCTTATTTTTCCATCAATTTTGAAAGATAGTTTTGCAGGGTAGATCAATCTGGGTTGGAAATTGTTTTCTTTCAGGGTTTCAAACACTTTACTTCTAATACTTCTTGACTTGATCATTTGTGTTGACAAGTCTGCTATGATTCTGATTGGTTTTCCTTAATAGGTAATCTGTCTCTTTTCTCTAACAGCTTTTAATATTCTATTCTTGGGCTGAATTTCTGGCATCTTGATTATTATATGTCTGGGTCTATACTTCCTTTGGTTGTGGCTAGTTGCAGTTCTATATGCCTCACTTATCTGCATGCCAGATCCTTTTTCCATGTTTGGGGAGTTTTCTGCTATCACTTCTGTAAATAGCCTTCTCATTTCATTTGTGTTGACCCCTGTTTCTTCACTGATACCTATCATTCTTAGATTATGCTTCTTTGTGTCATCTTGCAGCAGTTGAATTGTTATTTTCTGATTCCTTGTTATTTTTGAGAGATCTTTCCTTTCCCAATTGCTAGCTGAAATCCTATCTTCAAGGTTTGAAAGTCTATCTTCAGTCTCTTTCAAGTGGTTTTGCCAGCTTTCGATTGACTTTGGTTCCTCAAAGATCTTGAGAACAGGTTCCAGAGAGGTTTGTGTCCCTTCTTTGCAGAGCTGGGCAAACAGCTGCCCAGAATTCTGGATCATCTCACCAGCTCTTTGAGGAATTTCATCTTGATTGAGGTCGAGGGCTTCCAGAAGGATCTACCTTTGTGGAGATATAAAGTTACTCCTTTTTTGTTTTTATTTTATGAGGGCCCCATTTTTCTTGAAACGTAAGGGCTCATTTGTCATGTCAATGAAATCATAACTTCTGCTTTCCCTGCTGCATCTGGGACTGGCAAAGTCACCACTGAGGAGCCAACTGTGGATCCTTGAGGCCTAGAGGTGTCACAGAATTAAAGTAATGCCACCTGGAGAAGAACAAAAATAAACCGAGCTGGAAGCAACATGCTCCTCTTTCTCCCCCCCTCCCAGGCTGCCACATCCAGAGGCCTCTAAAGCATGGGTCTAAGTGGTAGCTTCCTCATGCCTCCTCTTTCATTTGCCATAACTAAGCACTTTGACATTTAATTCAGCATTAGTCTCCCCTCCACAGCAAGTAACTCCTCACCTGTTCCTTCTCTGACATAATAAAAGATTCAATTATGCAAATGGGACAAAGTGACATTTGGTTTCCCTTCAGTAGTATGTACTCAGAGAAGAATGATGTGGTGTCGTCTTTAAGCTTATGTGTCACTGCATGTCAAGTAAGTGCACATGAAAAATAGATATGCTGTGATGTGGCCAACACCAGTGCTGCTCTCAATAACCATTAATTCCTAATTACCTTTCTCTTGTCAAACATCATCCATATGTATCACATCTTGAGAAATGGTTCCTTTTTTTTTTTCTGGAGAAGTTCTGCCAACTTCCTTCACAAATATACTTTGATACAATTCTTTTAAAGTCAAACAGTTTTAATACTTATATTTTTCAAAAATACACAGAACTTGTTTTTAAAATATCACACCCAATAATTGATAATATTGGAATAATTATCAGATGTCATCAACAGGTACTAAAATGTCAAATACAGTCAGAATTAAAAAATGAATTATTAACATAAAACTAGAGGACTGTTGTATGTGTTTGGGACTTTGAATACTGCTTAGCTCACTGAGGGATTGCCAGCTATACTGGACATCTATGGAGGTTCTATCAAAGCACAATCAAGGCATGCCCACCTTGCTCACATTCCGCAGCAGAAATGTGAAATCAACCACTGAATGCTTGGTTGTGACACCAGGTAACAACACCTCAGGAATGCACCACGCTCATTTTGATGTGCATCTCCTGCAGTTTAACTACAAAATTGTGAACTGGTTTTGCTTGGAGGTGGCACCTTGTGAAAGTGCCACCTTTTTTATTGATGCAGGCCCTCAACTCTCTGAAAGCATGCTTGTACCTCTTCCCAAGTCACTTCAAAAAGAGCTTTGTGCTGTGCTATTAATAGACCAGTTTCATAATTGAAACACTACATCAATCTGGACATTTTAGAAAAATGACAAGATGCTAAAATCCATGTTACATATTTCATGAATGCATTCACTTATTTTTAAATCTATACTCTTTTAAATAATGTAATATGCTAATGAATCATTGGTGTTGACATTTATTGTCATGTAAACAAAAGCTCATAGATTTTCACTTTGTTTAGCAATTATCTTTGAAATTTCCCCATGTCATCAACAACTTCAAGATAAACACTTTAATTAATTCCCAATGAGAGAATGGCTTAATTCTCTCAAAATTTCCATTGAGGTCAAATGAAAAATTATAAAAAGAAGAAAAAAAAAGAAACAGAAGCTCATGAAGAGATTGAAACAATGCTAATCTAGTACTAACATACCTAAAAAGAAGAGTACATCTGAAAAAAGTGATTCAAATTCCACTGCAGCTCTTATTATGACACTAGCTCAGTTTTCTCACTGAGAGGATAGGGAATCACTCTGCAAGAAAGTAGTGTGCTCTTCACTTTTCACTTCTTCTCTAAACTTTTGCTTCCATTAGAGCATACTTGGAACCATCTGAGGGTATTAAGCTAAATGCATTGTGATTTGCAGAGTTGGCTGAAGAAGTTGTTCTGGAGTCAGAAACCATTTTTAATGGTTAAACTGGCACAAGCAGTAAGACAAAGATGAGTAGATGGCTCTCACTCGATTTTTACTCACTGTCAAGCACTGGTTTTGCATTTCTCAAGTGCTTGGTATTACATAAATACATCAAAAGGACTACACATCTAGCTATCTATGCTAGCTCTCTTAGCAATCAGACTCTCAGAGGGAATTGTATACAATTATGAGTGACTAAGGTGCTACTCACTTCCTTTTGGTACTGTTGATGGATTCACTTAGCTCTCTAATATAGAGCAACTCCTACAGAGAACAAGGAGTAACCACTCCCTCAGTGTTCACCACTCTTACACTAAGTTCTTTACCTAATCATTTTCTGGAGTGTTTTGTACAGATTGGATGCAAATAGAATAATTATTGGATGGTTTTGGTATTCAGAATCAATGTTTCTTCCTTAAAAGTACACACACGAGATATAGAATCTGATTTACACTAATGGTCCCTTAAATATTCTATTTTTCGATTCCAATGCAGTTTAAAAAATACAGCTACAATAAAATGTTAGCCAAGAGAAAGAACAATTTAATTGTCACTTTACATATTTTGAGTAGATTCCCAAATTTCATGTTTCCTTGTTGTGCTTCTCGCTTGGTCCACACTTGCTTGAACTCGCTTGGTTCAGCTCCCTGAATTCAAGGCAGTTCTAGCTTAGCCCATCTTAGCCCAGTCAACATGGATATCCCACGCATCCATGTTTCCTTAGGAGAGTTTTGGTCTGATGAGATATAAAGATTTCTTGCTGGAGTGTCCCATTCAAGGATGTGACCTGAACTGTCTCCTGGGCCTTGCCCCTGACCTTGCTGAATGGCCTGGTGCTGGACTTGCTAGGAGATTCTTAAATAAATGATGGCCCACACATCATGGAGTCAACAAAAACAAATTCCCTGAATACAGGCAAAGGGCTCTGGCCATCTTGGGAGAACTACAGCTTCACTGTGTAACCCATCAGAACCTCCTCAGTGATCCTGTCTGCCCTCCTGTTATCAGACAGATGACAGCTCCAAAAAGACACTGAGAGTCTGGAGCTTGACTCCCAGAAATCTGACACTTTCCACACTCTTCCAACCATTTTCACAAGGGATGCCTCATCTTAAGCCCAAAGTCCAAGACCTTTGTCTGCTTTGTTGCCTGCCTATTCTCTCCTGCAGGTTAAGGTGAATATCTGTAGGAGGAAGGGAACCCAGGGAAAGGGCCTCTGCCAGTCAGCCCGGTAGACAAATCACAGCCTCCCTATCAGCTGGTTGGAGAGCCTTGCAGAGGCTTCATGGTTCTGGCCTCTTAGTCTGAGCATTTGCCAAAGAGCTTGCTCAGTTTGAACATCAATGGGAAACTGCACCTGAGGTTGAAGTTGTTGCCAGGTATTCACTCTGAATGCCTTACAAGTCCTGGCAGCTCTGCCTATAAGTCCCTCTGGGCTCTTACTTGCTGAATGAAGTGCTTATCAGGAAGTGCTCATCAGGTAGTCACTACTCCTGGAAATGTTTGTATTGAGCTTATGCACCCATGAGTGGCTCTAGATGGAAGTCAGAGAGGGAAGCCAATGATGGAGTTATGTGCCTTTCCCTCTGTGCCCTCAGGGGTCCCACTGAGCACTCAAGTCACCGGGAAAAACCCGACACCAGGAAACTCCAAGAGCAGGACTGTAGAGGATGGTTTGAGTTAACTGAGGAAGACAGTCACTGTTCTCCTTGGCAGAGGAGCTCTGTTTCTGATGGCATACTGTAGTGTCAGGAAGGATTCTGCCCCAAAGGATCCCATATGCATATTGCCAAGATTAGTGAAGATATCAGTCCATGATGCACACACAGTTCTATGTCAATCAGAGCCACAACCACAGGAGAAGCCAGAATCAAGCAGTGACCCTACCTCCTGCAACATCAAGGTCCCTCCATCTTTCAGGTGAAGTATAAACCCTACGTCTCAGGTTGGATGAGATTCTTTCAACACATGCATCCTTAGCCAAAGGACTGTTCAAAAAAGCAAAGAGCTTCAGCTCAAGTGGGATCAATTTAAAAGGATAGAAACTGAGGAGTGCAAGGGGAACATCAGAGGCATCCCTGTTACTACACAGGTTCTATCAAGTGGACCTGGTTCTAACTCAAACAAGCACCCACCAAGAAATGAATGTGATCAGTCAACTGAGGGCACGTAGCTTTCCTTCTGTAACATGATAACCCACACCACTGCCCAGCTGAGCTCTGCAGGGAATTCACTTTCTCTATCAGATTTGCCAGTAGGATACCAGAGGGCAGGAATCATCACCCACTAGTATCATATAGCAAGAATATCAAGATATTTGTAAATCCAGTGGGGTCCCTGTGGCTCTTGCTCTCTTCCCCAGACACAAACCCTCTCTAGTCATATCTCAGACGCAGAGCTCTGCTTCCAGCTTTCCCCAGTAGCTGTACTCACTTGTACCAAATCTATCCTTATTCACTACATCATCAAAAAGTACCTACCTGCTCCAGTCAGAAGAATACAAGGATGGTACAAGATCATTTTCCTGGGTCAGGGTCTTTGCCCCAGTTGAGCCAAGCACTCTGCTGTCCTTTTACAGCCCTGAACAACCTCTGCCTCAGGAACAGAGCTCCCTTGTAGCATGATTACATGACACTCAAGAGACCCAAAGCAAGAAAGCTTGTGTACCTATTTATAATTCACAGGCTGAAGACTCCCATTCAAAGGCAACAAGCCATAGCTGAGGACTCTGCTGATGTCCAAGATCCCATTCTGCACTCTGTTGTATTATTAAGGAAGAAAAACTTCATCGTTCATAACTAGAAGGTACTAGTACCTAAGGTCATGTCTTCTATATAGTGACAATTCGCCAAGCATAGCTCCACGGGAGCCACAACAGGCTTACAGTGCCCCTGAGCCATCCTGGTTCCCTCAGTGTGATGGGCTGAGTTGTTCCTGCCTTGGAAGCACATGTGCAAAGCATGTTATCAAAGATCACAAACTGCATTTATGGTGTAATAAAATATCTCTCTTCTTTGACAAAAGTTCCTGGCACAGAGCTCCTAAAGCTTTTGAGATCTGATGAGTGACAACAGAATCCTCCACTACTGCTGGCAAGAACCTGTGACCACATCCAACCTTTGTTAATGACATGAATAGAGCACCCCTAAGTAGTTCAGAATGGGAGCTGATTTCCCGATCCTAATCAAGTGATAATGGCAACTTTGAGCCTCATGCCAGCTTCCCAGGGAGAGAGAGGAGCAGAAGAAAGTGGTTAATCACTTGGCCAATGTCCAATCATGCCTACATAAGTATCTCTCCATTGAAACGGAGACAATAAACTAGGAGATTTCTCTGATCCATGAACATGTAATGGTTCTAGGTGCCCATAGATATATGGGAACTTTAGGATCACCCCCACCCCTTGACCTATGCGTGTTTTCCATTTGGTTGTTCCAAGGTTATATGTTTTATAATACAATTATAATCATCATTAAAGCACTTTCCTGACTTCCATAAGTCATCCTAGATTATGATCACTGAAAACTGATGAGAGCCATAAGAGAGAGCTCTTGAATCTATAGTCATCCTGGCAGAAGTGTAGGAAGCCTGCTAGGCCCCACCTAGCCTGTAGTTGGTACCTGCAGTGGAACAATCCTGTGGACTGAGCTTCTAGCCTTGAGAGTTTGAAGCTAACTCCTAATTCCCAACTGCTGGATTCAGACTTGAACTGAATCACACCCAATGGAGACTTGGTGGGTTTGGGGAAGCAACTCCTCCAAGACACTGGATGCAAAACAGATTCAGCTAAAGGCAGAGACCTAGGTGCCCCCAGTTCTTGGACACTACCTATGTGAACAAGGAAGGAGTGTGGGTCCTCCAGATAGGTACAGTTTTACCAAACTACACAGCTCATCAGGCACAGTCACAGGGTACCATAGGCTCCAGTCACAAGGGATGCTCTACTTAGCATACAGCATTGGTGTGAGGCTGTGGGACCATGAGCAGACTGCTTCTTTGTGCATGGATGGCGAGTTAGACTGATGCAAGTTATTACTATTTCTGTTCTTCAAATTAGTTGTTCCTCCCAGCTGCATACTGCACTCTAATCTTCAGGTTTTAAAACTAATTTTTACTATAATAACCTTTTTATCCCGGTTCCAAATTACTCCATTATAAAAGGGCATTTTTAAAAACCAAAGACTGTGGCTCCCTCGTGGAGGGTATTTTTGAATATGGCATACTCAAAGATCGGGAATCCTCACAGGGCAACTGAAGCAAACGAGACCCGTCTTTAATTAACAGTCATTTGGTGCTGCCTTTTCTTGGAGGAAACAGGGGAAAATCCTTTGAAGCTGACAGTACACTACATTTCCTTCGAGCTGCTATGCTATCTGATATCTTTTTCTCATTATATGTATATACATGTATACATATGCAACAGCATTAGTATTTTAATCCATATTTACAAATATATCAGAGTGGGAGAACTGCCATTTTTCTTTCTGCTGAATATAAAAACTGTAGAAACCAATTAGAATTATGCCTGCCATGAGTTATAGATTCATCTTTTAGAACACAATATACTTGCAGAACACGCATTTTCTCTTTGGTAACATCAAGCCAATGGTGGGATAAGATGATGGCGTTTCTCATTCTCTTGGGTTCTGGGCATCTTACCAGGGGGATCCAGGTACTGGGGTGGAAGCCACAGGTCTGCTGCCTTTTGTTGTGCTGTCTTCCCCTCTCACTAGCATAGATGGAGGCTCCTTTCAACAGAAAGAGGAGAGAGTGCTGTTTTTAATTCTGAACACTCATCTTCAGTTACAGACAACCAAGTGAAAAATAATAAAGACTCCTGCAGACCTACTTCTGGTAGCCGTCACATAATGACCTTCTCAATGCAAAATAGTAAAGTAATTGGGGTGAGCAATCATGCACAGATACAGAATTAACAACAAAACAAATCTATAACATACAACTCAGCAAAAGCAACCCCTAATTATTCTAAATTGTCTTTCCTGAAAGGAACACAGATGGGTAGCCACAAACAGAATGATTCTGGTTCTGATGTGTTTGGGGCAGAAAATCTCCCTGGTTTTATCTCCAGAAATAAGCCTGACCTAATGGTTTCAGTCCTGCACCCCACCACCAAAATTCTATATATAATGGTAGAGAACCTCAAATCTGTGGGGAGGTCCTAAACTTTTGGCCAACCAGGTCTGTCATGGGAAGAGAAAGTGGCAAGTTCACACTGTTACATGAAACTCGTCCTTCAAAACACCGGGCGGCAGTCCCAGAGATTCCAGGCACACTCTGGCTTTCTGAAGCACCTGACTCAGGCAGAATCTAAGAGTCATTCATTTTGCCACATGTGGATGATTCTGATTCTTTCCCAGGTTTGAAAACTGTTACTGTGTCTCTGTCCTCATTTAGAAAACAAAGCATATTTGAATACCTACACACAGACACACATATACACAACTATGGTACACTTGATTAGTGTCACAGACAGAATTTGGGTAGAAACAAACATTGTTCAAGATTAGAAAATATAGGGCCAGGGATTTAGCTCAGTGGCTTAAGTGCCTGCCTGGCAAGCTCAAGGTTGTGAGTTTGATCCCCGGTACCAAAAAAAAGAAAAAAAAAAAAAAGATAGACAATCCTAATTCCAATCTGAGCTTAGAGCCAAGACTCAAGATTGTCATATTGATGTGGATAGACATGGGCCATTTGTCCAATAATGAGCAAACAGAATCCAATTCCTAGTAGGAGTACTGAAAAATCCCAGTGAAAATTTATTTTTAAATAAAGATATATCATCACAATTTTGGCATGGCTAGAAGATGAATTTGCGCTAGAAAACAGTAAATTCTAGTGGGGAATACTTTTGTTTTCTTCCCTCGGCTATTTACATGGCTTTAATCTCAAACTCAGGATACTATGATAAAGATTATGCTTTTTATGTCTTTGGAAAATCAGGAGAAAGTAAAAGCATTCCCCATCCAAGCAACAACCTGATTCTAAGCTGCAACGTTTTAAAAATTGAATGTCATCCTAAAATTTTAGAATCTCTGCTTGTTTTAGCATTAATGTCGGTACTACATGAAATAGTGTAGGTGACAAGATGACTGAACACAATTAAATGAAGTTGATACTCTGAGCACTGCTTCAGGACCCCAGTGCAAGTTTAGTGTTAGAGAGGAAGGTGGTAAGTTATGGAAGGGCTGAAGAATCAAGTTCAAACAAAAAATAAGAAGAACATCAAGTAAAGCTAAGAGTCAACAATGAAAGAAGTCCAAGGAAAGAGACCTATCAAATGTAGCTGTTTACTAAAACTCTTGATAACAGAATGAAGTTGTCTCTCTTTGAACACGTTATCAAGAAGGAAGAGCCAATGTAGGAAGAAGTGCTACCAAGAGGAGAGACAAGAAGTCAGCTACATAAATCCCTGCATGGTCTTGCTTACAAGGGAAGTATAGAAAGGGCAGCTATTAAACAGGAATGACACTGGTGTGTGTTCATCTTAGTGTTTCACCAGAGCTTCTCATAGACTCAAATTCTTTTCAACAAATAAGTACATTCAATAAATGATTTGTCACTTGTATAATCTTCCCTCTATTTGTCAGTTTGAGATTTCTAAAGATTTTAGAATTTTCTGATGGTAGAAAGTATCTTTGCTTCCTGTGAGAAAATAAGATCAGGATAAATAATTAGCTTAACAGGGAGTATTCAGAGACACTTGTCTCGAAAAATATATATTCAAACCAGAGTTTATATTACTAATCCAATTAGGAAAACGGGAGGAGATTTTCATTATGAAGTTAATTGGACAATAGAACTCAACGAGGAGTCCTTGAGTACTAGATTACCTCCACTAATTATTTAAGTAAATATGGTATGGTGTAATTTGTGGCAGGGAGGAACATTTAGTTTGGCAATGCTAGGATTCTCTACAGCTAATTACCAAGGTTTTCTTCATGAGGTGCATCCTGGTTATGATTTCCTGTTGGTGATAAAAATGGCTAATCATGGTATAAAACTCCTGTTCTATGCTGAAGTAATAAAAGTGAATTAGGTTCATGGAAACCAGTGATAAAGCAACTATTTATGGAAAGCAGTATCCAGGCTATCTGTGTAATTAATATGTAATTCTGGCTTGGATGCTAATCTCATAGAAAAGTCATACATCAGGGCCAAAAGTGTAATTTGCACTAACTAACATTTGCGATTGATGATCAGCACTTAACAACACTGGGGACTGGTAAGAAAATGTAAGCCCCATAGTGATTATATCCTCAAATAAAGCTAACAGTGAGCTGGCATAGAGATGAGGAAGAACAGAAAACTTGCAAGAGACCACGACACAGAAATACCTAATAAAGTAAAGCAGGAGAGAACAGTGGCAAGATAATGAGTAGGACCAGGGCTCCAGAATATGTGACCGAGCAGGACAGGCTAAATGTGGTTTGTGACTTTAAAACATAAGAGCAAAGCAAATTCCTTCAGTTATTCAAATGAAGGATTATGCTATTAAAGCATTAACTATATCAAATGCACTGTCCTGGTCAGTCTCTAAAATGCCATTTAGCAAATGGCAGAGGCAGACTTCAAATTTGAATGTTTTAAGAAAAATAAAGATGTCTTGAATTTTAACAGAAAAATCTAAATATAAATTGTGTCCTTGCAGGGCCTTGTCTATTTTCCTACACCCTGGATGCCCTGTGTCCTCTCTTTATACTGAAAATGGACTACATGTAAAGAAGAAGCCAAACTCATTCCTAATGGAGTACCCACCGGTGATCTGAGAAGGACAGGAGCCTGCTTTTCCAATGTTATTCTGTCCCTCAAGGTTACGTAATTACAGGCTGCATTCTGCTCTTGGTCAGAGCTGACCAGGAATCATTTCACAAGCACCATGTAGCAAACAGGAGTGAAGGTGTCCTGACACCAGATCCTCCACAGCTGGGATCTCTGTCTCTACAGCATTCTCAATGGCCAGACCCACCTTTTCATCTTTGTCCCTGGCCCGGCTCTTCCTCTCTGCTGTGTGTATCATCAGGGCTGTAGAGCAGGGTACTCGGCTGTGCTCTCTGCTTTTATCTGTTGGACCAAAACAATTTTCATTAATGTTCCATTTGTCATATTGGCTTTGAAAAGCTAACCAATCAAAGATAAAAAGTAATCATTTCACAATGGACTTGAAATTTCAACATTCCATATGCTGAGGGAAAGTGGTACAGACATGGTGTTTCCATTGTAGTCTAGCAACTGGCTTCTTGTCCTGATACTGGGTGTGCAGAGCATGAGAACCCTGAGCCATAGACCTACATCACTTCCTGAGGTACCCCAGCACCACTCTTGAAGTCCAGGCCCTGTCCTCAATGGTGCTGGACACTTCCACCCTAAATTCCATTGCTTCTTAGATGGAGAATCTCAGGAAGAGTACCCAGATAGAAAGGCCAATATACATAGCTCTCTGCTGATCAAGGAAGTACAGGGAAATGGGCAGTGCTCTTGGAGATTCAGCAGAAAAGGGAGGCCATGAGACTGCTCTCAGCAAATGGTCACCACTGCCAGAACTTACAGTCCAGTTAGGCCCAAGGCAGAGAGCCCTACCAAGATGTGTGGGCAAATCGCGCTGCTCACTTGCATTGTCAGGGTACCCATGCTCTGAGAAGTCAGCAGCTTCCTCAGTGATGTCAAACTGCTCCCTGGACTCCTGTGCCTGTGCTAAGAGCCATCTAAATCACCTTTGGCCAGGACTTATAGCCACACCATGTGGCTTGCCAATGGGCAGAACACAAGCCTCCCTAAGCTAGGACAAAAGACCAAGGGGAGACATAAACAGCCTTGATGAGGCTTCGACAGCTAGTGGACATTATGGGCATCCTTCACCAGCCAGACTGGTCAGACCTCTGGTTACCTCTGGTTACCACTTGCTTATCATCATATGTACCCTGGCTTTTCCATGAAGTGGATTACACATTATTTTGAAAAGTAGTAGTTTGGTGTGAAAGAAAGAAAACATAGATGAACTGTATGATACCAAATATGAAAACAAACTGTAAATTCTCTAAACATGTCTATCTAACTCTCAAAACTGTTCAACAGATAACATCTTGAGAGAAAGTCATAGCAGGTGTCCTGTGGATGTGAGGGTTAGGATATTGTGGATGCAGAAAATTGCTTGACCTGGAGCTCCTGCCCATCCAGTTCAGATGGGAGGGTCCTGTGGAAGGCAGAAAAGCAAATAGTACGTGCATACGAATATATGTGCACGCCACTCAGACACACACACACACATGTATGCATGCACACAGGAAAGGTATCTATCAGCCTCCCTGAACTCAACACATCTATACATGCAAAATGGGGCAGGAAAGGGCAATGCTGGGAAGCCAACTTAGCAGTTTTCACTCTCCATTCTTTCTCCTTATTCCATTGCCAACTCCATGACCAGTGCAGGTTAGTTGGTGGAGCCACACATCCCTGAACCTCAAGTGGCACTGCCATCGTGCCCACAGTGTGTGTCAGCACCTGGAAGGCTGTGGCTGCTGAGCCAGATAACCTGAAGGGCATCCTTCTCTAGAACTGTCAGAGAGGAAGCCCCTCACTCACTTCGAGGTCAACAACTATTTCAAACGTAGAGCAGCAAAACTGGGCAGATCTAGACACGGATTTAACAGCCCTGGACCGTAAAAGCTCTGCATCTGGACTACACAGAAACACAGGCATTCCTTCCCAGCCCCTTCTCCTTATCCAAGAGTGGATGGATAAATTGGATGGATGAATGATCCCCTTGCCCACCACTGTCACTCTGAAGAGTAACCTAGTTCACAGACTCTCTGCATAGGACAAAAGGTTAGTTCTTGCCTTGAAAGAAGCAGCTCCTCTTAACTCATACTGTTGGCAACAAATAAAGCATACATCTCTGAAGTCCTGGCCTCTTCTGTCATTTTAGCTCTATGGAAAATGTGACCAAGGCTGAGGCTCTGTCTCCTGTTCTTCTGTCACACATGAATCAGTTGTGACAATTACAGGACTCCCAGAACACCCATGACCACCTCAAAGATTTATATCCCAAGTGTGGCAACACCATCTATGGATATGTTTCAAGTTGGTGGGACACGGGATGTGGCTCAGTGGAGAGTACTTCCTAACATATGCTCTGTGTTCAATCCCTAATAGCCCCCACCAAAAGGATGAGTGGTGGGAGGAACTAGCAATATTCACAGAATTGGATAAGCAAGCCTCAACTACAAAACTAAATTGAAGAGCAGTGGAGATATTTTATTGTCGCTCAGGATGAAAAGAGAGTCAGGGTTTGCACTAACATCTCCTGATCTCTGAAGAACTATTCCTCAAACCCAATCCTGCCAAACTGTAAAGTACAAGAAGAAGTCTAGACCTGGGGTCTCTGTTCCAACTTTGCACTGGGCAATCCTGTCCCCAGACTCATTTCTGTATCTTTCTCCACAGCATGGAGATAGAGCAAGAACAGCAGATTACCACATCTCCACAACACAGAGAAGTTAAGAGAAGAAAAATGGCTTAGGAAAATGATCACTTCCCATATGACATCAAGGCAAAATGCAGCAGAAACTGAAGCATTAATTGAAAGAACAAATAGATTAACACAACTCGGTTAACCAGATATCTTGGGAGAATGTTTTTCTTCTTGGAATCAAAAGTATACTTTTGCCCAAATCGCTGATGCTCAAACTAATACTCAGTTCACTGGATGTCAACTTTAAAGCTACTTCTGTCCATATTTTACCTGGCTGCCTCTTCTCTCCTATACTCCACAGAGCCTTAACCACCTAAATATCTGGAAATCTTCAGCAACAAGAAAACACGGTATAAAGCAAGTATAAGGCTGTTCAGTTAAGTCAGTAGATTTTCTTGCTACCTACATCTGCCTAACTTGTCACATGAAGAACATGCAGGTAAGCAGCTACTCTATTCCCGTAACTGCAATGGTGTTCCAATGGTGTGTGAGACCAGAGAGTAATCTTCTCAGGAGGCCTCTGCAGACAAATGTGTGGCCTTGGTTCTTCCCTAATCTGCAGCCTAAGTTTAGGGGACAGGGAGAGAACACTTTGGGTAGCCAGAGGTTTGAAGTCAGGTGTTCAACAGCTTCAGAAGGACTAACCAGAGAAATGCAGGAACTGATGTCTAGTTGTTATGGTTTATGTTCAGATACCCCCTCCAAGCCTCATGTAATCATGGGTGCAGCCAAATCTAGTGCTTGTGATTTGTTCATTGTCTAGCACTTGGATTGATGGTATGAATGCCCTACCCACCCAGGTGTAGAGCCAACATATAGTGTAAGAGCAAGAAGAAGGCAAGTCTTTCTCTCTTTTGCTGTTCATACTCGGTTCTTGCAGCATCCATGAATAGCACCCCTGCCATGACATCCTGCCACTTGGAGCCCACTGAGTATGGACTGAAACCTCCAAAATTCTAAGAAATAAACCTTCCCTTTCCTAATTTTTTTGTGTCAGGTATTTTGTACCAATGAGAGAAAAGTAACCAAGACACTAGTGAACTGTGATGATACAGCTTTGGAGAAGAGGATCTCTTGAGAAGCCACAGGGCAGATTTTGTGGGAAAGAGAGTACCTCAGTACTGCCAGCCCTAAAAACCTGGTATCACAGGAGCTCCACAGCCAGCTAGGCAGCCTGAGGATTCTTATCTCTCAGCCTCCACCTCATAGCCCAACTGGAGAAGGAAGAGGCTATAAGCAGGTTAAAACCACTGCTCCCAGTGACCCAGCACAAACAGACTCAGGTAAAGGAGGAGAAAAATTAAGCCTCAAACGGAATTGAATATTTTGATTATCCTGAACTCTGCATATTTAATTACTGAACTGACTTCTATTTTGAGACTAGAAATGGATAGATGGCTTTTTACTATTCAGGACTAAGACAAAAGACATTTTTTTTGGATTTTATCCAAAGTACAGCAAAGCAGAAGCCCCACAGAACAACACTGGAAGAGTCCTGCAAAGAAACAGTAACATTCTATTTGCTTCTGAACTATAGGCTGTATTTCCAACACTGTGGTTACCTACAAAACATACAGCAATCATATCAATGGACTTGTATCTTCTAAGAGCACATAAATAAACATGTATAGTAAAAAACATGCCAGGGAAATTGGTAATAAGGAAATATTCCTATGAAACTATTCTGAAATTAACAGTATTGCTTAAGCATACCCCTTCATTATCTTGATAAAATATACTAAAACCTTTATTTTATTGAAAACAATTGATCTCTGTAAAAATCAGATCGTAAATCTTGGCTTTTGAGATAAATGGATTTGCATTGCTTCTTCTGAGTACTTCTTCCTGAATGCATCTTTGATGATCATTTTAAAGCTCATAATCACAAACACATATCTCTGGAATACCTGTGACAAATGTTAGTGCCTTGCCCTGAGTAGTTTCCTTAATAGCTGGCACTTTTTAATAGTCATTGATTCCTGTGGAGGTGTATGGGTAGGTCATGCAGGCTCAAACACATAATTGGGTCTGCATCTTGGCCATTCCACTGAGGAAGTGCTTACTCTATAGCTCTCTATGGGCCACTTCCGGGGTCCACTCTGACAAGCTTAAGTACTCTTTGCTTTGGACTTCTCCACAAACTCTGATGATGTTGTTGTAAAGTACTCCCTTGAGTGCCAAAAAGAAGTAGTTTATGGAAGAAAATCAACAAGTTGTAAGATTACGGACCCCAGTGTACCTAGGGGAGCACAGGATATATTACGCTTTCACAGCGGGATATGATGGTAATATCTTCCCTGAATTCATCTATTGATCAAACCTGACTCATGATTTTAAGTGCTCCCTAAAGGCCTCTGCTTTGATTTTCCTCTTGGCAGTGCTGAGTGACAAGGAGAAATGGGAGGTCGTGTGGCATTCTGGGAGGACAGAGGCTCAAGCTGCAAATAGCTGCAGTGATCAACTGGCAGTTATTTATTTATAACTCACATGATCCTGTGAAATCCCCATTGTTTGTGGGGAGAAGTGAGGGAAATGATGTGAGTAGTTAGACACTGCTCTCTCACAGTGCTGAACTGATGGAGGGTCAGGGAGGTACACCAGAGCCCTTGGAAGTGCAGAGTGGTGATAACTTATCTCTCCAAAGTATGGAGAGTAAAACCAGGCCCAATATCTTGGGCAGACTTAGCCCTATAAATGCTTGTAGCTCAGCAGCCAATCAGCCTTGTTTCCTAAAGAGACAGGAGACTTGAAGGTGTCCTAATCAGGGTTCAGGGTTGGCATCTTGGTCATTACTCCAGGTCTAAAACATCTGTTACCTTAGAGTTCCCAAAACAAAGACTCAAAGGTCTCTGTTGTCATCTCTTGGTATTGAACCACAGATTACAGGTCTCCACTGTCAGCTAATATTGAACTACAGATCAGTAAGTGTAAGTATACAAGTCCCAACTGGTGGCAAGGTGTTCTAGTAATTCTCCTGCCTGATTTCCACATGTGACTGATAGTGAATAAAGCACTAACATTTTTTAAAAAATATTAAAATGAAAAATTGTTACAGGTAAGCAAAATTATTTAACTTGTCAGAAAGATATGAGAAACACATCAGCATCTCCTGATTCAAGGGGTGATTTAAAATTTAGTTTTCATGCAGTAAATATTGACCTCCCTTCGTTCTGCTTCCTCAGGAATACAATGAAGTGTCATTCCTATTTCTTACAATTGTGTGATGCTAAAAAAATCCACAGCATCAGTTTGGAGTACATCTCACAGAAATAGAAGCAGCAACCGTATCCTGGAGGACTCTAAGAATGTTCTTCCAACTTCCTGTGAAGAAAGGAGTGCACACAGGAATGAATAAATCCTGAAGACATTCTACCCTTTCAGTCCTTCTGTTCTGAAAATCAATGGTGACTGCTGAACTCTTGTTCTTTAGAATCAAACTTTTTTAAAAAAGAATAAATAGTCAAGAAACTGGCTCTTCCACTGAGAGGACCACTGATCCACAGACGGCTGTCACCACATGACCCTTACAGTGAGTTCCTTGAGACACCCTTTTGGAAAGACCTTAGTACCCTGATTTCAGCAGACACTTGTTAAAGGAAATATTCACCAAGAAGATTCTCGAGTGAACCCACATAATGTGCATGGGCGGTGACACACAAATAGTGGAAAGAAATGAGACATATCCCAGGAAACTAATTTGGAAATCAATGCTTCCATCCATAGACCTTCATCCCTAGGTTGGATGCCTAAACCAGTGCCAGATATGCAGGTGATAAGGGAAAACCCGAGTAAATGAAACTGTTTTCTTTCTTTGCACCATCTAGTGACCCTGTTCCTACAAATAAAGTTTCTTCCTCCAGGATCACTCAGAGTCACATCCACATACACAACTGGCTTAGAAGGATAATGAACCACACTGTATTCTTGTATCTTTTCTCTCCATGAGCACCACTCTAAAATAACATCCACAATGCTCAGGCAAAATAGGCACAACAATCTCATTTTCACCTAGAAAAGTAGACAAGGTACATCATTTTCTAGGTTACTGAGTAAACTGGGAGAGAGGGCTGATATTTCTCGACAGTGTAAGTAGCACCAAGTGCCTCTAAAAAATTGATAATAGAATAAAAGAAAAATTGAAATTTGTGCTTAAGATAGTAGAAATGACTCACTTGAGGTCCCTTGTATACAGCAAACAAGCCTTGGTAAGTACATTGATTTCAGAATCCACCTCCACGATGAGAACTAAGACATCAAAGGAGATGCCTCCTTGGGAAAGTGCATCTAAATCCAGTCCTCATGTTGCCTGAGCTGTAAATTAGCATGAGCTGCTGGGCTCAAGCAGGACAGAGGCAGGAGGGATACAAATTTCAAGATTAAAAACAAAGACAAGGGAAACCCAGAGCCAAGAGGTATCTAGACAGTGGTGTGATGGGGAGACCTAGCTGCTGCTGGTAAGGGCAGCCATGAAGCAGGAGGACAATGGGGAACCCTTTTGGAAACCAGTTAACCCCTCCCCCAGCACCCACAGGCACACAGCCCAGCTCTTATCCCACTGAGCCCTGTTTAGGATATCACTTAGGCAAAATCCTGCTGGTGAGGAGTTTGCAAAATAGGGGTCAACACAGCAACTGTCCCTGGAGTCTTACTCATTATCTCCGGATTTGGAGGGAAGAGGTAGAGAATGGAATTATCAGAGAACCTCCCTTTCTGGCCTTCTTCCCATAGTGGACATGCAGCCATGCATGTTGAGGTAGCCAAGCATAGTATGTTCGGCCACAAATCAAAGTAGCCAGACAACTGGAGTACAGGACAACAGCATGGTTTGGAATCATCCCTTTGATACATAATCTCCAGAGGCAGGACAATGGGCTTACCCTTTGAGGAACCTCTGCTGAAGCTTGCACAGGGGCAGCTATAAAGTTAAGAAGAGAGGTGATGGTCACACCTGGACACATCCTCAGTCTCTCCTGGGGAGTGAGAGACACGATGAACACTGCTGTTTTTCCACAGTGAGCTCAGCCAGCAAGTCAGCACGGCTCTGCGTGCTAGGGAGAGTCTGGTTTGGCGCAGGCTCTAAGCCTCCTTGATGCCTGGCTATGAAACAGCCCCGGCAGCCTCCACTGCTACCCTCTCCCCAGCGCGAACTGGCACAGGAGGCCAGAGGGCAACTCCTTGAACTCCACGGCAGCTGAAGGTGGTTTTCATAGAAACACAAATCACTCCTGAGTCCTGCTGAATTTTTCATATGTGGTGATTTCACACATTTGACAAGTAGCAGTGATAATTAATTTAATTTTCCACCCATTTTCAATATCCTGGATTCTTTCTCTACTAACGAAGGTGGTAAAACATACTTTCAGGAGAGGAGAGGCTGAGCTTCCTCAAGGGTTAGGTACTGAACCTTCATCTTCTCCCTGTACTTCAACCCTAACCCTGGGGTGTGATCCATGGTATGACATGTCGCCACCCCTGTAACACTCTACCATTGTAATGTGACTCAACCCTCGACCTCTGGTCAATTTCTGGTTCTTCTGCTGATTCATGTGAATAAAAAAGAATTAAAGTGACTGTGGACAGTGGCCCATTGCTATGATGAGTCATTTTCAATGGAGTATGATAGAACTTGAAATAAAGTGCATGTTTGATGCAGGCAGGCTTTAGATGGGGAGGAGAAATACACACCGGATATCAGAAAGGCTGCAACCGGCACAATCATAGCTACAGAGATAGAGACCATGGCATAGCTGCCCTAGCTTTCAGCAGGAAGGCAAAGAAGATGCAGAGTCTGCCTCCCCAAATGTGGACTCAGATGGAATGGCTGGAACTTGGATGGCAGGCCTGGCCCTGAGATATGTCAGAATCTGTAATGGACAAGGGCTGAAGTCTTGCCCTTCCCAAGAAAGTGCTTCCAAGTCACCAGTTTACTGCATAACATCTGTCCTGCAGGGGACAGTGTCCTGCTATGTCCTTGGAAAGTTGGCGTCAGGCATAGTGAGGTTCCAGGCAGGGATCCATACAGCCAGCTCCCAGACCACTCTCTGACCTCCATGAACACATGTGTGATGATGACTGGGTGAGCTATGGGTCCCATGCAATTTTAGAAATGATGTTCCAATATCCAAAGGTAGAAATGTTAAAAGAAAAGAGACATGTTAAAACTGACAGTTTCTTTTTAAAATCTTTATATTTTATTGTCCATGTTTGCAGTAAATGCAATTTATAAACATCTTGGGGAGTGGGTACATAATATAATTTTTCTTATTTTTTTAAATCCTGTTCCCTTTCCCTCTTTCCTTTCATCCTCCTCTACTTCCCTTTTACCTATTTTCAATCTTTTTGATATTAGTAATCTTAGCTCATGTATATAGCATATTATGATTTACATTCATTGAGATTACTGGGTTCCTGTACATGGCATATCCTTATTCTACTTACTTCTCTTTCCCCTTCCCCTCACCCCTCACCTTTGGTCACTTGGGCCCTTCCCATTTCTAAGAGATTCATCCCCTTGCCTCCTTCTACATATCCTGTATTATTTTCTTTATTTGTACTTTGCCTTACTCAAATGAGAGATACCATATGGTATTTAAGCTTGAGTGTTTTAAGCCAGACAATTTCTGTAAGAAATTAAACATCTTCTGAGGGCTCTTGTATAACCATATAGAACAGGGAAGGAGGCGATAGACTGAGATAGAGATGCATAAGATGGGGATAGAGACCAAAACAGAAATGGATACGTGAAAAGAGGAGAAAGAGCCAGAGAATGAAAGAGTGAGAGAGAGAGCAAGAGAGATCCTTTTAAAACATTTTCTTTCTACTTGGGTGGAATGCAAAGTAAAGCATTCACCTTTTTCCAGAAAGCATAAACCCAATTCACTGTATCAAGCTGTTGTCAAGTAACACCCAGTGCTCAAAGCAGAGCAGGTCTGATGCGCGCTGAAAGGAAACACTGGCCACCACTATTCAACGTCCTGTAGATGCGAGAGCCTGTATACCTGGCAGCGGTTATTTCTCCAAATTGGTTATCATGCAAGTGACAGCGGGCTTGTCACAGCATTACCCCTATCCTTGTACTGTCCTCAGGGTGGCTGAGGTGCCCAACCCTCTGAGAGGCTGCTGTGAACACACACACACACACACACACACACAAGTGCACACACAGCCACTGGTGCACACTGAGAAACATACATGCTCATACAAACAGAACGATCGTGTTTTAGCACTGCAGAAAAATATCATAGGCCATGGCTGCCTCCTCCCTTGGCTGCAGCTCACATCTGGTTCCAGCCTGGATCAGCAGACATCGTGCAGCTCCTCCACCAATGCTGCTACTCAAAGTCTGTTCCCACTTACGTCTGAGTCCTAGAAATGGACTCTGGCAAGGTGCCGTTGTGTATCGAGCAGTCTCTACAGTCTTGGACAGTTATTAAGTCTCTTCCCTCCCCGCTGTCCCAGTCTTTTTTAACTTCTCATGTTCTCCTTGGATTTTTAACCAGCAGCTGCTCTCAGCAGGGACAGACACAGTGAGGAAGGAGGTTCCATGAGAGTCCACACCACGCTGCCCTTGGAGCTCTAGGGATTCTGCCCTGTGGCTGGGGTTTCTCCAGGGAACAGTGCCTGGCTTGTGGCAGATGCATTAGTCATGTGTACCTGCAGGTTGCGTATTTTACTTTTAAAAGGCATGTTTTTAAAACCAGGCAATGGCATAGGCAACATTCCCAGGAACTTGGTGGGTGCTTTCCTGAGCAAATGTAAGAAACAAGAAAGCCAACAGCCATGCGGTCTTTGAAGAGGTTTGGGAGAAAAAGTGATGTGACTTTGTGTTTCAGTGTCTCTTGTTCCTCTCAGTTGAGCTTTGATAGATGTGACCACAAACATCTCATGGTCCCGGGACAGAGACAGCTGATGGCAGGGGTGCTCTGGAGTCTCACTGCAGCAGGTGGGTTTTCTGAACCCACTTCAAAGGCCAGCAAGAGAAAGGGCCTCGTGAGAACTCCCCTCAAGATTCAAGGTCACCCGAACACCTGGTCATATCTGTGGGATCCTGAAATGCACACAGCACATAGCTGTCACCTGCCCAGGCCCCAAGATCTCTCAGATCCTCCAGGATTCACTCCCAAAGCTCCTGCTTCATTATGAATGCTCCGATGGTTGAATATCCAGTTTTTCACACTTCATGGCTCTCCCTTTCATCCAGTTAAATGACAGAATCAACAGATGGGTCCCCACTGTACACTCCAGAGAGTCACAAATTAATTGTTTAATGAGAAAACAAAGCAATTCCAGTAGTAACCTGCTAACCATTTCATCAGAGTCACACATGTGATAACTCCTGTGTGCTCGCTAGCCCCACACGCTCCAGTATTGTCAACACCTTGTAGTCTTAGCTAAGAACAGTGGCACAGTCAGTGTGATGCTAAACAAGGAGCTTCTGTGGACACTCACCTCTGCCCTCCCAATGTGGACTGAAGCAGAACAAGTGTGTACAATGACTATGCAATATGGAGACCTGAGCCAGGCCCTTCCAGAAAGCATGAGGGCAGGTCATGCGAGTGCACTCAAATGGCCACCTGGGCCCTAAGCCATACTTGTGAGGTGGCTGTTTCCAGGTCCCAGGTCACAGGGAGATCTTTCTGAAAGCTGGAACTGTAGGATCTTAAGTATAAATAGAAAAACACCAAAAATCTGCATGACTCAATGGGATTTTAAGTTTTTCTTTCAATCCAAGGGGATCCAAACCAGAAGTATGGAGAATGGTGCTTTAGAGTACCTCATGCCTCTCAAGAATGGCCTGAGAAACACAGCACTGCCCTCCTTTGGAGGTCATGGGTAGCCCTCGGCACCTGGAATTGCATTCTCCAACCTGGTTAGCAATCAGGGTGACCAAGCTAGGCTGGTAATGATCTAGAGAAGCTCAGGCAATGACTGTCCCACCCACATGACCACCGCAAAGCACTGGGTCTGGGAGGCTCCCAGTAATCTTCTAAGCATTGGGTGTTTGGTTTGGAAGTGAGTAAAAACTTTGCCTTTCTATTGTAGACATTCAGCATCTTAAACTATCCTTCAATATAAGAGAAGTGTTCTCAGCATTGTTGATGGCTTTGTCACATTGCTACTGGGGGACACTTCTGTGACATGAAAGCTGCCACAACTTTCGTTCCATAGCAGCTGCCTTTGGACTGACCCACAGGGAGGAGACCACCAGCAATTTTACCTCAACACAAGGACTGGTAACTGTCTTTAATCAGAAATGCATGCCAAGCATCACCCTCTTCTATGCATGGTGCAGGCCCTAGGGTGTCTGAGAGAAAAGAAAGGCACTGCCTTGGTGCTGGTGAGCAAATGGTAACCAGTCAACTCTCAGGACTCAAGACAGTAAACTAGGGCCCTGAGGAGGGGACAGGAGCAGATAAGCAAAGCAGATATGTATTGTATCTTTGTAGATTGTGGCATGAAGAGGAGAAATAGCAAATGTGAAGTCCCAATGAGACAGCTGTGATGTGGTACAGGGACAGGGGCAGGTGACAGAAGGGAGTGCACAGAGGGGCAGAGGCCAGCTTAGGTCAGTGTTCAGACCAGCTGTTCCTCATTCCTCCATCACTGGGAGCACTGACAGTTGAAACTATCCCAGGACACTGACTTAACGCTAAAGTTACATTATGCCATATCACATGTAGCACAGTACACAGTTTTATAAATGTAAGAAAATGTCACTGATTTTGCAGAAGGAAGAAGAGTCAAGAGGAATCTGGGCTGGTCTTGGGTGCATTTTAACAATGTCAAAATTATGTGTTTCAGTCTTCAAATTCATATGCTATGTTTAAGACTTTAGTTATTTTAGCAGGAGTGAACATAACTTCATATTTTAAAACTTCCTCAAAGTACCTTCTTATATAACCTTCAGTTCAATGTAAAAGAGAAATGCATGATTAAATACATTCATTTTCTCAATCACATCATTAAATTTTATTAAATAGGAACATTTTTGTAAAAAAAAAGGATTCAATATTAAAGTGATTGTAACATAAAAATGAGATTTGTGAAATACATGTTCTGGAATAGGAATTATTATGGCCACCACGTGAATCCCATCATTAGCGATGTCTATTACTCAAAGGGGATGTGTGATGGGTCTGTAGGTTTGATTATCTATTCAGGCAGCCTCCCTGCCTGCCAGTTCCATTCTCAAGGCTGAGGAACAGTGGGGGTCAGATCAGAAGGACACGGCCCCGCACTGTAGCTCAGCTCAGCTGAAGGCAGGTTGCTTCCCTCCCTTCCTGGGAGGGTCAGAGATAAGGACAGGGGCAAGACAGCAGCCACCATCACAGCAGAGGTGGGTCTGGGCTCAGTGCAGAGGCTGCAGTTCGGTCAGACAGGCTAGGAATCTACATCTCGGCCATTACTAGCTAAGAAGTATGTGGCAGTCATTGACCTCGTTTCTCCATCCATGGAGCAGGTAAATAATGCCATTTGAAAGATTCTAACTATATCTAAAGATACAAACTGCACACTGCTACATTCAATATCTGTCTGTGTTGGGTACTCGTGTTGTGGGATCCTAGTGACTGCTGTGGCAAAATCCATTTGGGGCAGCCTCACTCACCACACAGGACCTGCCTGTGGGTGACATGCAGAGAAAGCCCCAGCCTGGAAGGACACCCAGGTCAACCCCATTGGTCAGAAACAGAGTCTGTGTCTCTCTGTGTCTGCACTTGTACCATGTAAAACCTCAATTTCTCAGGATACAAATTTCTTCTTTGCAAAATGAAACTTGTGCATCCAGCTGGGGCTTCTAAGAATTTGTGGTAGTGATTATGTTATCTTGAATTTAAGGGCAACACCTGACAGTCTTTGCAGATAAATTGGGAGGCCATTTATTCTTCCCAAAGTCGCTCTGTTCATGCTAAGAGGCAGCTGTAAATTAGGACATAGGCATGCACACTATTCAGACACAGAATGCACCTGTGTGTGTGGAGCGAGCACAGAGGAGTGTGTGTGTGTGTGTGTGTGTGTCTGTGTTGCCATACTATGTATTCAAGCTCCTTTTGTCAGGTCTTGAATTTCTCTTGTGAGTGAGCACAGGAAAAAATGACTGAAGACTCATCTTTTGCTCTTATAAAACCATCTTACATAATCATTACCTGAAAGAGCAGAAAATATATTCTCATTAGTAAAGAAATGTTCACTGTCTTTTTGTCCCCTGATCCTGGTTGAGAGCATAGCATCAACAGGGTTTCAGTAAGTACACAAGTAAAAAAAAAGAATAAATTTTCAAAATACTCAAAACATTCACTTAGATATAAGTCATGAACTGTAATAGACTCATGTGAATGTAGCTCATTTGCATGATTTAAACA
>PVJX010014747.1:0-44203 GCA_004027295.1 Dolichotis patagonum | reverse complement strand
TGCCCCTGTTAGCTGGCTCACAGTAAATCGCCACCCCCGCCAAATCCTGGAGCTCTTCTCACTCTATCTCTGTCCTGTGACTTTGCTTCCCTCTGGTTGCCTCTGGGGTGCTGACTCCCCCAGGATACATTTGACCCTATGGAGATATTGGAGCTGAGGGAAACCTGGTCATTCTGTAAAGCACGAATCTCAGCACTGCAAGCTCAAAGGAAAAGAAACCCTAAACATCAACATGCCTCTTCTAATAACACGGGCCATGTACCTACAAAATTAACAGACTTACTCAAATTTTATTTCAAAATTGGAGGAGATTTATTGATTTTATGTTTCTCAAGTACAGTGTTACAATTAAGGGAAAAGGGTGGGGAGGAAACCACTGGTACTAGGCTACTGCTTGAAGGCTCAGCAAAAGGAGAAAAATGCCAAATGAATTCATTTCCAATTTCAACATCCTAGCAGCTACAGCCTGCACTATGGAGTCACCCTGGATCTAACTGTGAGCCACATGGTCTCAAGGAAGTGACCAACTCCTCCGGGCCAGCTTGTACTCATAAAACGGGCAATAATGGAGCAATCTTCAGCAATGGTTACAGGGACTCATTTAGAGTGTGCATATAAATAAAACACTAAGAATGATGTTCAGTGCACAGTAATTGCTCAATAAACTTTGTTTTGTCTTGTTTTGAGACTGCATCTTTCTAAACTGCTAAATTACTCAGGTTGGGCTTGAATTTGAGAGCTTCCTGCTGCCCAGAGTGCTGGGATTATAGGATGGTGTCACCATGCCTGGTTGGTTACTAATATTTTATGTATAAAAAGCAATGACTTCCCAGGTTTCCCACCACTTTGAAGACACAAGATATAACCCAGAGAATGGCCTTTTTTGCCTGCTTTGCCCTTTTTCCTGTTCCTGCTGCTGCCCTGCAATCTTTAATAAACTTACTACATGCTAAAAAAAAAAAAAAATTCAACGCTAAGATAGCACACACCTGTAATTCCAGCACGTGGGAAGCTGAGGCAGGAGGAATGTTGTGAGTTTGAGGCCAGCCTGGGCTACAAAGTGAGTTCAAAGCCAGCCTGAACTGCATAGTGAAACCCTGTCTCAAAAAGACCAAAAAAAAAAAAAAAAAAAAAATCAGAGAATGTGTTTCTTGCCACATCTTAATTTACATGTTTCTTATTTCCAAAACGATTTTATAATATGGCAAAAATACCTGGTGGTGAAGTAAAATTAAGTGTGAGTGCCAACCATTATTATGAAAACGAACAACTCCTTGTAGTTCAAGAGTGGTTCAAGTAGATTTGGGGTTTTTCTTTTTTCTTTGGCAGTGGAAAGAGACAGGGAAGGAAAAGTTCCATAATACACAGTAATTTCCTAGCTGTTTTTGGCTCAAAGCCTTCTTTAAAACTGACAAAAGCCAGACTCTTTCCAGAAACAAGCAGACCTATTCCCTGCACTTTGAAGCATCTGGTGATTCTCACTGTCAGATGCCACCTGCAGGATCATCAAGAGAACCAACGTGAAGACAAGAAGTGGTTTGGACTGGGGTGCGCCAGAGGCTCGCATTAGGGAAAATTTCCAGGAAGAACGAACAGTAGAGAAGATTACTAATAAAAGGACTGGGCTTTTTAGTGGCTACAGTAACCTTTTCATTTGCAATTGCATCAAAAGCATAAAATCTGATAAGGTCTTTCCTCCACAATTCACATCTCTCTCATATAGTCTTTTTCTGCTATTGTTAGTTTTTTGAGACAGGGTCATGCTATGCAGTTCAGGCTGGCCTTGAACTAATTACATAGCCCAGGCTGGCCCTGCACCTCGAACTCATGGTGGTCCTCCTGCCTTAGCCTCCTGAGTGCTGGGATTATAGGCGTGCACCACTACAAGTAGCCTACTTGTATATTCTAATGACATCAAAGAAAAGCATTAAATTCAAAGAAAAGCAATTTTAGGAGAGTTTCTTTTTCCCATTAAAAGCAACTGTTACAGAGATACATTTAAGTGCAGATACATTTAAGTGCAGATACAACTGTTAGAGAGATATATTGTGTTCGTAATGTAACAAGATCTATATGATTTGTAGTTATTTATGGGGGGGTAGCAATTTTAAAAATTAATATATATTCCCAAAACTGGCAACAAACTAACCCATATATTAAAAATATACTCAACTTCAGTCTTTATATGTTATGAAACTACTGTGGTGGAGGGGTAAATTAAACAACTAAATATGGTAACAGACATAAAAGAAACTATTATTAAAATCATGTAAGATGAAGAATGCAAAACAAACTTACCCAAAAAATATGAAGGCATTCTGAAAAAATACAGCAATTCCAGGATATACTATGGGTTTTTCTGTGAAAACAAGGATAGTATTTAGAGGCTTATGATGTCAAAACATTTAATTTCCTACATGCTGGCAAATCTCAGCTTTCCTACCTAGCATAACTGATGTCTCCAGGAACTGTGGCTGCAGTGAGTACTGAATGATGTAGTAAGTGAGACCGAGTCTAACACCGGCCCATGCCAGATCCCTTTACTCATTGAACAAGTAATGCACTAAAGGCACACTGTGTGCTAACGCTGTGTCATGTGCTCAGGACACAGAGGTAAAGAAAACAAACTGTTCTGCTTTCATGGAGCTAGACAATATGAAAAATCAACACGGAGAGAAAATAAGCAGGATGGCATACAAAGTGTAGCCAAAATGATGATGTTTGACACAGTGATTAAGAAGACCTCATGAGAGGTCAACCCTGGAGCAGGGCAAAAAGAAAGTGAGGGCAGGGGCCATGCAGAAGCAGCAGGACAGCAAGTGCAAAGGCCCTGAGGTGGGACCATGCAAGCATAGGAGAGGGCTGGTCCCATGGAGGAAAGAAAGAAAAGCACGTGACAGGAGAGAGAAGTAAGTACAGCAAGGACCCTGGCTTTTTACTCTGAGTGAGGTGAGAAGCCATTGAAAAGTTCTGAGTAGAAAGGTGGTGTGAGCTGACATACTTTAACAGGATCCCTCTAGTTGCAGTGCTGAGGGTAAAGGGAAGAGATGGGGAAACCCGCTAGGTGGCTCTCAGGAAATCAGGCATACCGCTGTGATGGAATCCACCAAGACGGCAGTAATGGAGAAGGTAAGAAGTGGTTAGGGCCAGGATTCACTGTACACAGTGTCAGCAGGGTTTGCTAATGTGCTGGGGGTGGGGGAGGGGAGAGAGCTGCTGCCTTTGACAGGCCCTAACACCCAGGGTGTGTGGCCTACACACCTGGGGGGACGGCACGGCCCTCGACTCGGAGGGGAAAGGTGGCCACAGCAACACTGTACTGTGACTTATCCGGGACTGAAGATGAAATCCTCATCCACGTCTACTACTGTGGCTGCCAATGAGTACTGGTTAGATGACAAACCGAGGCCTGGTAACAGATGGGCTGCCAACGTTTTCTCATCTTCAAATAGTTACCAATTTAGCTGATGAGCCTAACAGCTGGTTTATCTAGGCCTTCACTACTATTCCACATTAAATAAACATTACAACTAAAGTGGTTATAGTATTATATCAATGCAGCTACATAAAATTAGAGATCTGCTGCTAATAATTCACAGTAGCTTTTATGAAAATTATTTAAAATTCTATGAGATAAAGATAATTCCTCTAAGAATGGTTTCAGTAGTAACAAATGTATCTGGGAAAGGATCAGTAGTTTTTTTTTTTACTTTATATTCTCAGTTTTCTATAATATAATGAACAAGTACTATGCAATTCAATCCACCAGATTAAAAAGTAAAGTGGGTTTTTTGACTGTCTGGCTGTTTGTTTATTTTGGCTTTTTGAGATAGGGTCTCACTGTGTAGTTCTGGCTGGCCTCAAACTTACAGAGATCCTCCTGCCTCAGCCTCCTGAGTGCTGGTATTAGAGGCATGTGCCATCACACCCAGCTACGTGTTTGTTTTAAAAATATGACGGTGACAAACATTTCGTAGCAGCAGGGGAATAACTTACGATTCCACATTAAATGCAAAAAGCAAGGACTATGGGGGCTAGGAGTGTGGCTCAGTGGCAGAGCCCCTGCCACGGGAGGCAAAGGCCTAGGTTCAATCCCCAATGCCACAAGACAAAAAGGACCAAAACTGCATTTATAATAATATCAAAAACCTAAGAAAAGAGACTGAAAGGAAATACCTAAAATATTTAAGAATGGTAAGGTTATTACCATTTCTTCTTCTTTTCTCTATTTTCTACATTTTTGGAAACAAAACTTTAATATGTTACATAAACAAAGAAAAATATTTATATATTTATATGGTATTTGAAAATGCCCATTATCCTCTCAGATTTAACTACTTTTAATAAAAATTCAGCAAACGCATAATTTTAATCTGAAAGTTACATTCTCTTCAAAGAAGAGTTAAACCTGAGCTAAATTATCTCACTGGTACATGATGGCGTAGACAGGGCTGCAGGGTCTGACACAGGGACCCCACGGCTGGCAGCTCCGAGCAGCTGGCCTGGTTTAGGTTGATAAAGGCTGATTCCAGGCTTCTTTCTGAATTCAGCTCTCAGTGGCCTGTATCCTGTATGACCCGATACTCTCTCCAGCAAATACGGCAACTTCTCTCTCTACTATCTTCAAGTAAAACTCACGGATGATATGACCCAGTGACGGCGAGCCTTTTGAGTCCAAGTGCCCAAAACGCAACTTACTTATTGCAAAGGGCCAACACTGCAATTATACCTGGGTAACTGAGGCTTTAGTTTAGAAAACAACAAGTCACACACTTAGCTCTCGCGGACAGAGACAGTTCTGCACGCCCGCTGTGCCACGCGGTCGCTTCACCACCACTGATACAATTTAACTAATGGAACTGTAATATAAAAGCAAGTATTTTTCTACCTAAAAAGGGATGACAGCACATTGCCAGGAAGGCTTTGAATGAATTTCAATTCTAGATCTTAGGACTTTGCATGGATACTATTCTGAAAGTTAAAACTTGATAAGCTAGGAAAAAAATAATGCCACTTTGAAGATTTTTGAAGCCAAAGAGTAGCCAAGTTTGGAGCTATGTCCCATTTCTTCTAGGTTTCAGATTGAAAGCAAAACACAGAAGAAAAGAATGCTAAAAACATATGAAACAAACGAAAGCACAGGTAGGGGAAAGGAGTCTGCATATATAAATGTATTGCTAGTAGTTGGCCCATCTATATGAAAAAAGCTTTATTCTAAAATAACCACATTTTAAACCAGGTGTGGTGGTGCACGCCTGGAATCCCACCACTCAGGAGGCTGGGGCAGGAGGGCTGCTGTTAAGTTCGAGGCCAGCCCTAGGCTGCACAGTGAATTCAAGGCCAACTTGAACTACACAGCGAGACCCTTAAAAAAAATAAATAAATAAAACAACCAACCTTAATGCGAACCTCAAGTATTGCATGGAAATGAACCATAACTCCATAATTGGTATTTTCTCTTACCCTTAGCAACATAACCTCCAAACAGAATCCACATGGATGCGATCAGAGATCCGAAGGCCAGCATGAAACCGATGAACAGCCAAATGCGAGCACCTTCAAAGAAATAACATTTCACCAGAACTGCTTCTCACGTGGCAGCACTCGGTTCAGTTTGCTTCCAAACAGAAAAACTAAGGTCTAAAGTAAGATAAAGGGGCTGCGGATTTAGGTCAGTGGTATAAGCGCCTGCCTGGCAAGTGCGAGGTCATGAGTTCGATCCCAGTACCAAAAAATAAAAAATAAAAAAATAAAATAAAATAAGATAAGCGCTGCCTTGCAAGCGCATGGTCGTGAGTTCGATTCCTGGTACCAATAAAAAAAGAAATAAGAGCAGTAGAAGAAAATGCATTAGAGAGCTTTTTTATTTGTTTGTTTTTGAGACAGGGTCCTATGAAGTCTGGGCTAGCCTTGAACTCATGGCAATTCTCCTGCCTCAGCCTCCTGAGTACTGTGATTACAGGTGTGTGCCACCACACTGGGCAAGGATCTTTGTTCAGTGCAGATGCTGTTCTTTTTCTTCTTGGTTTGTCTGTGTGCCTGCATGTGCAATTCTAAAAATTACCATTTATTGGCCTGCATATTTTAAGTGTATGTACATACTTTTCCCAATTACTTACACTGAGAAAAACTTTACTAAATCTTGCCATAAGACACTTCATAACAAGCTAGGCATGGAGACACATGCCTGCAATCCCAGCACTAAAGAGGCTGAGGCAGGAGGATTGCTGCAAGTTCGAGGCCAGCCTGGGTTACTAGTGAAACCCTGTCTCAAAAAACCAAACAAACAAAAAAACCACTTCATAACATATAATTTCACTGTATTTACAGGCTTAGTCTCCATTTATTTTCACAAACTGTATTCTAAATCAGGTGTGATAGTGCACACTTGCAACCCCAGCACTCTGGAAAGCTGAGAAAGAGGGATCACAAGTTTGAAACCATACAGGGCACCTTAGTGACTTAGTAAGACCTTGTCTCAAAGACCCTCAAGGCCTGGTACCAACACACACACACACACACACACACACAGAGACACATACACACAGATGCAAAACAGCAAACAAGAAACAAGAAAAAAAAAGTCTGGCTGGGGATTTAGCTCAGTGGCATAAGCGCCTGCCCAGCAAGCACGAGTTTGCGAGTTTGATCCCCGGTACCACACACACACACACACACACACACAGAAAAGCTTGTGCTCCAAAGTTTAAAATCCTCCAAAAGCATTTTTTTTTTTTGAACTGGGAATTGAACTCAGGACCTCCCACTTGCCAGGCAGGTGCCATGCCACTGAGCTGTATCCTCGGTTCCTCAAAAGTATTCTCAAATAATAACATACATATACTTTTTAAAACTCCCACATTATTTGTATTTCTTTATTCAGTACTGGGAATTGAACTCAGGACCTCACGCTTGGCAGACAGGTGTTGTGCGGCTGAGTTATACCCCAACCCAACAATTGCCACTCTAGTGGCAGGGATGTAACTCAGTGGAAAACTTGCCGAGCACACAGAAGGACTGAGATTTGACCTCAACCATGTAACAACAGACATTTCATATTCAGTGAGAGAGTAATAAAAAAACTCATCGGAAAGTAAATTCTTTTTTAAACTGCATCTTTATTTATTTTTAAATTTTTTATTTTCAGAAAGTAAATTCAAATGTACTACTTAGGAAAGCTGCACTCAAATTATGTTTACAGAAAAAGACAATCAACTTTTAAATCACCTTTACCTGACACAAAAACTTGCTGTAAATAAAAAATGGAGCCATTATATTGCCTAAAAATGAATACTGAGTCTACCTAATTAGCACAAATGTATTTTAATAAAAAAACACCCCACAGATTACATATTAATTTATTTTATATTCAAAACATAGAATAGGGGTTTTATTTAAAACATAGAATAGGGGTTGGCATAGCACCTGCCTGGCAAGCGCAGGGTTGTGAGTTGGATCCCTGGTACACACACACAAAAAAAACCATAAAATAGTTCTTAAATAATAAACTGTTACTGACAGATGTGATATCAAAGTAACTACATCTTTCTCTAGACCCCAAAGCTGTGTCAGCTAACAAATTTTATTCAGAGATCTGATGGCCGTATTCTAGCCCTGCCCCTGACTACTGCTAACATTATAATACTAACTGCTATTATTCTTCCCTTTCTCTGAGTGCCCAAGGTAATGGTTATGTGTTTTCTCCTGCTTCATTAAAAGTCACTCTGAAATCTGCCTACATTGAAGTTTATTTTTGTACAGAGGTAACGTTTACTCATCATTTGAACTGCTTAATCAGTATCTGCTGAGTACATGGGGCTCTGGGAAGCTGTGCTGTGCACCTACAGGCCTGCCCACCTCTGGTGCGTGGTTATAGAGCCCAGGGCAGATCCCTGGTTGGGAAGGAAAGAAGGCGGCTGCATGACATAAGCACCAAAACTTTGCAACTGTGTTTTTACAAGGTGAAAAAGGTTCTAGGAAATGACTGCATGACAATTTGAATGTACTTAATTTATTTCAAATACTGACCTGTACTTGTGAAAGTGGTTAAGAAGGTGAATTTTATGTTAGATACATTTTATCACAGTAAAAAATGATTCTGTTTTTTTTTTCCTTGAGACAGCGTCTCACGATGTAGTTCAGACTGGCCTTGAACTCACTATGTTGCCTAGGCTGATCTCAAACTTGCAGCAATCCTCCTGACTCAGCCTCCCGAGTGCTAGGATTACAAGCATGCACTACCAAGTCCAGCTATAATTTTTCTTTAACTATTTCAAAATGTTAATTCAATCAAATACCATTTACAGAAACAAGAAAAAACTCATACGATATAGATGGGGCACATGTATCATCATCTACTGCTCTCTACTGTATCCTGCAGACACTCAGCACTACCTACTATTGCATAAGATCATACTCTCAATACTGGCTGGTACTCTGCACTAGACAACCAACTCTGAACATATGTGACTATTTTTTTTCTTTTTTTCTTTTTTTTTGAGACAGGGTCTCACTATGCAGTTTAGGCTGGCCTTGAACTCACTACGTAGCCCAGGCTTGCCTCGAACTCATAGCAATCCTCCTGCCTCAGCCTCCCAAATGCTGGAATTGCAGGTGTATGCCAGAAAGCCCAGTGATCATACATGACTGACTTTGTGCCGTGGAACCCATAATCTCTGCTCTGGATATCACTTCATCCCATGCCTAACTTGAAGAAGTTAAGACAAATGCTTTCCACATATAATTCTCATTTTAAGGACAAAAACATGGATGGTAAGATGTTGTTTGCATTTACTTACCTGTTTGACCCAGACAACCTTCACTGTAACTATCACCCCGAACTTGTCCATTTGATACTGCATTTATCCTGTATGAATAAAATAAAACCATGAATTAGGGTCTCTAACAGTGACAAGAAACTGTCTATGAAATTGAAGTGTCAGATATAAGCAGCTAGGGTTCCCCAAATCCAAGGTGAGGCCTCATGACTCGTGACTTGAAGCAAATCTCTTCAGTCAAGCACTTTCTCAGGCTGTGGTCGTGGGCCTGGCAGCATCAGCATCACCGGACAGTTTGTTTGCAAATGCTCTGACCTCGCCTCAAGCCTGGCCAAACAACATTTGGACTTGGCGCCCAGAAATCCTAGCTCTAAAGCCATTCAGGTGATTTTGTTGCTTATTAAAATTTAAGCATGAAACTCTCAAAATTTTATCTTGCTACCATTTTCCATCTGCACACACAAGACATTCTCAACTCAGAGCCATGGATGGCAACAGCAAGAGGCAATGGGCCTCAGCTGAATCAAAGTTACTTACTTACCAGTGGCTATGCAATGATTCTTTAAAACAACTTTGCATTCATGACCAGTGTTTGAAGCAATAATCTTATCTTGAAATAACGGTAACTTTTAACCTGAGAAGATCAAAGACAGACTCAGGTGGTAAAATCCTTTTTCAATCCTTGATATATGTTCTAAATATAGGAAACACTCCACTGATTTCAGAGTACCACTCTAAATGGCCTTGCTTTCTCCTTTCCTACTGTGGGCCTGGGGACTGACCGGGTCTTCACATGGAGCTGCACCCTTAGACCTTTTTTATTTACTTATTTATTTCGAGAGAAGGTCTTGATAAATCACTGAGCTGTCCAGGCTGAGCTGGAACTTGGGATCCTCTTGCCTCAGCGTCCCAGAGTTCTGGGAATACAGGCATGTGCTACTATACTCACCTGCTTTACTTTCTTTGAAAAATTTTAACTTTGATGGGGAAAATGTTCACAATATGTCAAATTAAAGTTACAAAATATTACTTACATTTTATGTATACCCACTTGGTTTTTAAAATATATATATGATAAATTTCATAAGGGCAGGGCCACGCCTATCTTGTTTCACATTTCTATTCTCAGTGCCCAGCACAAATTTAACAAATTGCAGGTGCCCAATAAATGTGTTGAATGTATGAGCCCTCATTTTCGCAAAAATACAAAATCTTATTCATGCAAATCTAAGCTCTACAATGATTTGTATACTCTTTGTTATGTTCCAGAAAACTGAATTACTGCATGATCAACACTTCCACACCTGGGTATACACCCAGAAGAAATGAAATCAGCGCATCAAAGAGCCATCTACACTTGTAGTCCTGTTTACTGCAGGGCAATTCACAAAAGCCAAGAAGGGAAATCACCTAGAAGAAAGTGTAGTACATACACACGATGGAAAGTTATCTCGTCATAAAAAATGAATTCTTTCACTTGCAGTGACATGGGTGGAAATGGAGGACATTATGTTAAACCAAGTAAGTCAGGCACAGAAAAAGAAAGGCTGCACATTCTCACTAAAAAGCTGATCTCGGGCTGGGAATTTAGCTCAGTGGCGGTTAAGTGCCTGCCTGGCAAGCACAAGGTCATGAGTTTGATCCCCAGTACCAAAGGAAAAAAAAAAAACCTGATCTCATAGAAGTGAAAAGGAGAACAACCTTTACCAGAGCCCAGGAAGGGTATGGGCAGAGAATAAAGACAGGATCATTAATGAGGAAAGGGAAGCAGCTGACAGAAAGAATAACCTCTTCTTTTTTGGGGTGGTGGTGGTGGTGATGGCGGTTTTTTTTGTCTTTTGTGCTTTTTTTAAACACAGAGTCTCACTATGTAATTCAGGTTGGCCTTGAACTCACTATGTAGCCCAGGCTGGCTTCAAACTCACCATAAATTCTCCTACCTCAGCCTCCCAAATGCTGGGATTACAGGCATGCACCACGTGTGGCAGTGGTGGTACAGACACAGGGTCTCACCATGTAGTCTAAGCTGATGTTGAACTCACTATGTAGCCGAGGCTGGTCCCAACCTTCTAGTGATTCTCCTGCATCAGCCTCCCAACTGGGAAGAATTACTTCTGACGTTCCACAAATCAGGGCAACTATGAGTGACAACAATTGCATACTTAAAGTAGAGAGAAGGCTGCATGATCACAAGGAAATGATAACTCTTTCAAGTGACAAATATCCCTAATCTGATCATTACACAATGATATATGTACTGAAATATGACACTGTACCTCATAAACACATACAATTATTATATGTCAATTAAAAAATTGTTGAAGACTCATAATTACTTGTGGTGGCTAACTGATGGTCAACCTGAGTAGGGAACACCCGACTGAACTGACACAGCCTTGTTCTGAGTGTGAAAACCCAATTTAAGGAGGATTGTTTCCTGGATAGTAAAAGAGGAGAAAGGGAGGGAAGGATTTTAGTTGTTCTCTTTGGAGGAACCATGTCCTTGCTGGTGCCAAGGATGTCCCGTTCTCTTTGGAGGAGCATCATCTTCCCCTTGGGCATCATCTTTGGGCTTTTGGTGAGGATTCTTTAGCTTCCAGCACCAAACCCTCGACCTCCCAGCGCAGACCCTTCAATCTTCCATCACGGGTCCTTTGGCCTCAGATGCAGACATGTAGGGGACACTGCCGTGGGCCCCAGGTCTCCAGCCAGATCTCTTGGGATCTCTACTGTGTGGACAGATCCTTCACATTCTTCTACATTCGACTCTGTGGGTGGTCACTGTAGGCCAATCTTGTAAATATCTATGTCCTGCATTAAATCTGATTCAGAGGCCAGGAGTTGTGGCACATGCCTGTAATCCCAGCACTCAGGAGGCTGAGGCAGGAGGATCATCTCGAGTTTAAGACCAGCTGGGGTTACAAAATGAGCTCAAGGCCAGCCTGAATCTGATTCAGAGGCCAAGTGTGATGGTACATGAGTGTGATCCCAGCACTCAGGCAGCTGAGGCAAGAGGATCACTGAGTCTGAGGTCAGCCTAGTCTACACAGTGAGTTCAAGCCCAGCCTGTACTATATAGTGACATCCTATCTCAAAAAAACAAGAAGAAAAAACCAAAAATCTGATTCAGAGCATATGCAGTCTTTTGAGAAGCTTTGCCCCAGCCCTGCAAGCTCTTGTAAGTACATTATGTTATTTAAGTCCACTTTATTTCAAAGATTACAAATTTTCAAAACACGTCACTCAGGGCAGTAATGGTACATACACTGCACACTGTCATCTCCAAATCATTAACCTGAGCACAATATATCTGCATTCAATTGTCCGAACAGTACCAGCACAAATCTTTCTCTTCAATGAACTCGGAGAAATCAATAGTATAACTATCTTAACTATCTTTTTAATATATATATATATACACATATGTTATTTCTTTCAGCTTCTCGCACTAGTGAGACAATAGGATGTTGACACAAGTGTGTCTCATTTATTTCACTTATGAATATGGTCTCAAGTTACAGCTATTTACCTACAAAAGTCTCAAGTTTATCCTTCTTTATGGCTGAGTAGTACTCCATTGTATAAAAATACACTTTTTTTATCCATTCCTCGATGGGCATTTAGGTTGTTTCCAAGATCTATTACAAATTGTGCTGCTATAAACATGGTGCACATGTATCACTGTGGTGTGATGTTTTTAATTCTCCTGGGAAGATACTCAGATGGGTAATAGCTGGGTCAAATGGGAACTCTAGTCCTAGTTTTGTGAGGTATCTCCACACTGATTTCCACAGTGTATCAGTCTACACTCCCACCAACAGTGAAGAAGGACTCCTTTTTCCCCAAAGCCCTTCCAGCATTTGTTATTCATTGATTTCTTGATAACAGCCATCCTTTCTGGGGTGAGGTGGAATCTCAGTGCTGTTTTAATTTGTATCTCTCAAATGACCAGTGGTGTTGAATACTTTTTCACATATTTATTTGCTGTTTGTATTTCTTCGCTTGAGAAGTGTGTATTCACCTCAGATGCCCATTTTTGGATTGAGTTTTTAAATTTGGGAGGACTGATTTGTTTTTTATATGTTCTTGATAGTAATCCTTTGAGGAACAGCTGGCAAACATTTTCTCCCCCATTGTGGGTTGTCTCTTCACTCTGTTGGTGGTTTCTCTTGCTGTGAAAAAGCTTTTCAGTAGGATGAGATCCCATGTGTTGATTCTTTGTGATAAGTCCTGTGCAATCTGGGTTTTATTCATAAAGTCTTTGCCTACACCAATGTCTTCAAGAGTTTTACCTACTCTATCTTCCAGCAGATTTAAAGCATTGCCGGTTATTTTGAAGACTTTTTTCAATTTAGCTTTCTTTAATGTTTCTTTATGGTCAAATTCTGGTCATGCATCTGTGGCAGAAACAGCACAGAAGTGACAATGTTCTCAATGCCACCAACTGAACAGCACAGGTTCTGACTGGTCCACAGCTGGCGATGCTTACTTTGACTGTTTGATAGAGGTGGGAGCTACGAGGCTTCTCTCTTCAATATCCCCCCACTGTAGCTAGTAAGCTTTTGTGAGGGGAAGCTTTGTGTCTATGTAAATGTTCTATTCTTCATTAAATTTTATTCATATATTTGGTTTTTTTCTTTCTTTCTTTTTTTTTTTTTGGTACCGGGGATCGAACTCACGACCTCACGCTTGCCAGGCAGGTGCTTAAGCCACTGAGCTAAATCCCCGGCCCCATATATTTGTTTTATATCAACAGAGACCCACAGACTTTCTGTTTCATTCAAAGGGTTAAAATGTCTAATTGTGGTGAGGCATAATGGTACACACCTATAATTGCAGCACTCCGGAGGCTGAGGCAGGAGGATTGCTATGAGGTCAGTACCAACTGTGCAACAGAGTGCGTTCAAGGCCAGCTTGAACTACACAGCAAGACCCTGTCTCAAAAAAAAAAAATCTAATCTAACTGTGGGCATAGCAGCACACTCCTGTAATCTCAGCACATGGGTGGCTGAGGCAGGAAGACTGCTGCAAATCTGAGGCCAGCCAAAATATTATTATTATTTTTATTTATTTATTTTTGGTATCGGGGATCGAACTCATGACCATGTGCTTGCAACGCAGGCACTTATGCCACTGAGCTAAATCCCCAGCCCCAGCCAAAATATTATTATAGACACATACTTTTGTACATAAATATACTTACTAGATATAGGATTTTATACACATAATTATTATATATTACCTATATATAAATATGTATCGTATATTAAATATATAATAAAAGTACTATAAGAGGCCAGGGATTTAGCTCAGTGGCTTAAGCGCCTGCCTGGCAAGCGTAAGGTCATGAGTTCGATCCCTGGTACCAAATAAATAAATAAATAAATAAAAGTACTGTGGTATAATACCTATCACAGCACTGTATTACTATTTCCCCTGATTAGACCATGAGAGATCCTTGAGTCTCGAGACCTCCTTTACGTCCTTTTGGTAAATCCCATCACTCTGTGAGCATTTCTTTGCTTTTAGGTACCAGATGATGCCGTCTCCTAACGTAGGTCTAGTGTACCAACTCTAGCTTTAAAGAGTTCTAATTCCTTTCAGTGGAGAATGGTACTTAAAAAGCAAGACCAGGGTGCTAGTGTGTTCTCTGTTCTGGGAACAGAGCTGATCTGAACTGTTCCTTCTTCCTCATTAGGAACAGTCTCCTGGCCCTCCTCAGGCTCCTCCATATCCCTGAGGGTTGACTTCTCATCCCTGCTGGCTGGACCTCCGTCCTCACCCTGCCCAGACCTGAGAGTCCCCCTGGGCTGTCTTCCTGCGCACATCAATGTCCTGCTCTGCTCTTAGTTCTGGCAGTGCACCTGGCCTTCTGCTGAGGCAGCCTGACACCCTTTGCCCAGATTAACCCATCTGGATTCAATGGTTTGGGAAGAGAAGCGTTGACTATTATTTGTGTGTGTGAGAGAGAGACAGAGAGAGTGAGAGAGAGAGCGAGAGACAGAGAGAGATAGGGGTTGGAGATTATGCTTTAAAATTTAAAAAAACAGACCTACACACAGAACATCTAACTTTTTAAAAGTTCCAAATACCTAGAACTTTCATAGCAGAAAACTTATTAACAAAAAAGCAATTGCTTTTTTTTACTTCTAGCCATTTCAATGATAATTAGGAATTTCAGGTTTACTGGGTTATAGTCTGACATATCATGAAAAGATGAAAGCTGAAGCCAAAGAGATGACACACGCTGATAAAAACTCGAGAGTCAGATCTGCTACGATTCTGGACAGAAACCCAACAGAACCTGAGTTCAGCAGGAAACATTGTCTTTTTTTTTTTTTAAATGACATTCTCAGGCCAAGGATTGATTGATTTTGGTGCTGGGGATCAAACTCACGACCTTACGTTTGCCAAGCTGGCACTTACGCCACTGAGCTAAACCCCTGGCCCCGGAAACGCTGTCTTGTATAGTACTTTCACTCTTTACCAATGAGGCTGCTTCACAAGGGAACAGAGGAAGTTTTTAAAGATCTAAATACTAAACAATTCCTTCCAAAAAAAAAAAATCTAAGGACAAAAGAAGGGCAAAATGAACAATATCAGAAAAGTAAATCTTCTAAATTGGAACCAATGTTGAAATGTGTGTGTCAGCTTTTTAAAAGGATTCTAACAGCATACTTATGACAATAAAGTAAGCTGCAACAGAACGGTAAGAGTTAGAAACCCCTGCTTTCCAGCTGAACTTCAAAGGAAAAGACAACAGCTCTATGCTATCAGATGGCTATCAGATGAAGTCAGCTCTCTACTCCAAGCTGGAAGACTGCTCCGCCATTCCAGTTAGTCACAGGCCACTTCACAAGTGTAAAAAAATTTAAAAATGTAAAGAATGCTGACCTGGTTTGATGACAACCTGAAAGAAATGATCCCAAAATGTTACTGTCAAACACCTGCAGAAAGCTGCTGACAATGGCCCTGAAGCAAGGCCAGCAGATTGCTGTAGCTGCTGGTTTCAAACAGGAGCCTAAAGAGAATTCTTTCTGTGGTCTGTTGGCCATTTCAGAACTTTGGAAATGGAATGGTCAATTCATCAGAAAGAAATAGCAGCTGAGTATGGCGGACTTTCAGCGGCCCAAAGGAGAGAGACCCTGGCAGCTCGGGACCTGCACCATGTGGTTGACTCGGAGTTCAGGGAGAACAAGGAGCTCCTCCTCTCTCTGGGGGGCAGCTGAGAGTGTGGCAAACTTTCGGCAGCCCGAAGGAGAGAGATCCTGGCGTGTCGGGACCTGCACCATGTGGTTGACTCGGGGTGCCAGGAGAACAAGGAAGTCCTCCCCTCTCTGGGGGGGCGGATGTGAGCCTGCCAGCACATGGGCTGAGAATCAGACATCTCATGTTATCCTGTCCCCCGTCCCATGTCCCCCCTCCCTCTCCCCCCTGCTTAGCAAGTGGGAGCCAGTGAACTATACATCCTGTGAAAAATTGACTATGTTATTTAGTATGAGCTCCCCATATGCAAAGATAAGGACAACCATTTGGAAGAAAACAAGAGATAATATGACAGATAGTGAAGATCTCTGGTTGTCTAGCTTTGACATTTATGCTTTCTTATGTCCCATTCTGTTCTGTTTTGTTGTGTTTAATTTTACTCCCTTTTAAAATAAAATAAAAAAATTAAAAAACAAAACAAAAAAAAAGGAAAGAAAGCTGCTACAAGGGCCGTGTTTAGGCAGGGAGGACTGACTGGGATGGAACAAGAGGGAGCACTCTGCAGTGAGGGGATCTTTTCTTTTTTCTTTTCTTTTTTTTTTTTGGTACCAGGAATCAAACTCAGGACCTTATACTTCCCAGGCAGGCATTTGTGTCACTGAGCTATAACCCCAGCCCAAAGGGATGTTTTAAATTTTGACCGGGCAGTATGTATACAGGTGTGCACATGAATAAGAATTTATTGAGACATACACACACACACACACACACACACACATGATTTGTGCACTATGAGTACCTCACTGAATACAGATACTGAATTTTAAAATGATAAGAGGCAAATAAACTACTCAGAGAGTCTGCTTAACAATGTCAGAAAAACAACTTCCCCTTTCTCTCCTGCTCAAAAGCCCATTAAAAATGAGAGTAACAGCAAAAAAAAAAAAAAAAAAAAATCAGGTTGATGAGGTTGATGTCCTCAGTAGGTGAAATTTCAAACAGAGAGGGTCCTGAACTTAGAATCTGCATGGAAAGGGTACAGCATGGATGCGTCCTTCCACCAGAAACAAGGACAGGACACACAACAGACAGGTACAAGGTGCACCGGAGGGCGGAGCGGGGAATGGGCTGACATCACAGCCCAAGGTCTGTACATGGAAGAAGGAATTGCCACCTCAGTTCTCCCCACCTGCTCGGAGCCTGCAAACTTTCCCTAAGGATCAGATAAATATCTCAGACCTGCAGGCTGCATTGTCTCTGTCAATGCAAGACAAGGAAGCAGCCACAGGCCACACATAGTGCCACACCTAGTGGCACCAGTGGGACTGTTTCAACAGAACTTAATTTATGATTTATACAGCCTGCTAACCCCACCTGCCCTATAGCATCCTGGTTGACTGCTGGCTCTCTTTAGGCAAGGGGGGAAAAGGAGTTTTCTCTTACGTAATTGAAAGAACTACCTGGAAAGAATTACAGCAACTAGTGAGAAGAATGTCTAGAGAAAAGTCCTTTTTATCCTGCAGTGTGGAAGGCCAGCTCCCTGCTACTTCCTCTGTGCTGACTCTCGGATCACAGCTTTCACTCAATTTCTCTCTATTCTTTTCTAAACAATAGTGGGTGACCAAGGGTCACCAGACACCTGGGGAAAGGCCTGCAGCATGTCAGAGACAGACCTGGTTAAACAGACTACACAGGCCCCTATGGAAAGCACTCGTAATTAAGGAAATACATGGCACTTGAAACGAGAACTTGCCCTTGGAAATTAAAACATGAGGCTAAAAATGAGAACATTCAACTGGTTAGAGGATGAAATTGAGGTTATTTCCTGGACTATGAAACAAAAAAGAGACAGATGTAGAGAAGAGAGATGAAGGGAAGACCAAGAGAAGACTGTTAGCTTTATGTTCTTCTGTACTGTTTGATTTTTAAATCACATCCTATTTGATAACACTTAAACATTTTAAATCTTGCAACTATAGATAAAACAGTGTTAGTTTGTGACCATCTGTGTAGAAGGTGTCAGTAACAGTGACACTTACATCAGGAAGGCTATGGTTGCTATCACCCCACAGGCATGGTATGAGTGGTTGAAGTCTTCCATACTGGGATAAATAACAGCTGCATCTATGATAATCCACCAGCCTGTGAAAAACTAAAACAACAAGAGGTGACACCAATGGGAAATTACAGCAATATCATATCTTATTACCCCCCCAAAGGCATGGTATCTAAAACAAGATGCTCCTTACAATGAGTTTCAAAATTTCTTTAAACATAATTTAGGCATGGGCAAATATACTTTGCCCATGCCTAAAAAGTTGATTAAATATTAGCTACCCTATGCCTACTTCAATTCTTATTTCATATTGCCATAAATCCTATAATTTTGTGAATTAGAAATATGTAGACAGGAAAAAAATGACTCAAGTTCCAACCTACTAAAGAAACACCCTATGATACAACAGCAGCCTCTAGCAAGATATTACTAAAAATGAAGAAAAATAAATTAAAATGGGGAACAATTGTTGGCAGTGTTTTAGCTATCCTCTTGATATTGCAAAATAACAGCTCTACAACTCTGTTTTTTACTTTTGATGAATTATGGGGGCAGTCTTGTTCTTTTTTTGTTTATTTGTTTTTGAGACAGGGTCTCATATGTAGGCTGGCCTTGACCTCACCATGTAGCTCAGGCTGGCCTCAAACTCACAGAGATCCTCAAACCTCAGCCTCCAGAGTGCTGCGATTACAGGCGGCACCATCTTACCCTGCAGAGTGAGGGTTTAGATTGCATCAGATGTAATTTTAATTCAATTTGAATACCAGATTACAATTTACTTAATTGAATTTGGTTCTGGATTATCAAGGGTGAATATATAAATGAAAAAAACATACAAATATCATCTGAGCAAAAACTTACAGTGAAAATGATGTTACCAAAATGTCCCACTAGCTTAGGTGAGCAACTCTTTCCCCAACTCTGACCCAGTTAGCTCTGGAAATTGCCATTTTCTGGCAATAACTTTAAAATAGCTATTTTAAGCTAATCAAATTACTTTCATTGGGTTACAGACAGAACCACATGCTGTTAATATTTAACTGGTTACTGTGAGTATCCCGATACTTTCTTCATAGATAAAAAGTTAAAGTCTTAAAAAATATTTGTAAGAGCAGAATTTGTACAGTGCCAATTAAATGTTGCTATTATTTTGGAAAATTATAATTACTCTCATAGATAATAAAAAAGAGATTAGGTAAAGAAGAGGTGTTTAAACTTAGATTTTTTATTGATTTATTTACTTAAAATTTACTCTTTAGGGGCTGGGGACCAGCAGGAGTGGCTTGCCTAAAGTGTGTGAGGCCCTGGGTTCAATCCTGAGCACTAAAAGTAGTTAGTTAGTTAGTTAATTAATTAATTTACTGTTTAGAGTCTATGGCATTCTAAAACCATAAAAGACTAACAAACATCAAGCTGAGTGTGGTGTTGCATGCTTGCAAACCCAGCACTGAGAGGTTGAGGCAGGAGGATCACAAATTCAAGATTCAGCATGGGCAACTTAAGAGAGATTCTGTCTCAAAACTAAAAAGTAAAAAAAAGGATGGGGACATAGCTCGGTCCTGGGTTCAATCTCCAGTACTCCAAAAACAAAAACAATAAAAAGCAATAAAACCCAACTATCAGATCCCTTGAGGACTTTGCAAGGTAAATAAGAATTTTATTTTGGAGCTGGGTGTGGCGGTGTACATCTGTAATCCCAGCACTCTGGAGGCCCTGTCTCAAAATTATTAAAAAGAAAAAAATTTTGAGTTTCCTGTTATTTTTCTGATAAGATCAAAGAGGAAGTTAACTCTGGGTTAAGAAGAAACACAGCCAAGTCTCTTGACTGATCTTCACCTGATTGCTTCTCCAATACTTACTGCACTCATTAAGGCAAGCATGAACCATACAGTGAATAAACAAACAACATACAGTGTTTTACTATGCCATTTTTACCATGGCAGTTAAATAGTCCAATCTACTAATCAAATTCCAAACTATTAGCAAATATATACACAAACAAAACTTTAGCATTTATTGCTGGGTGTGGTAGTACATGCCTGTAATCCCAGAACTTGTGGGAGGCTGAAGCAGGAAGTTTGAGGCCAGCCTGGGTTATAAAATGAGTTAGTTCAAGACCAGCCTGAACTGCATAGTGAGATTCTGTCTCAAAAAGACGAAAAAAAAAAAAATCAGAAAATGTTTATTAAACCAAGCTCAGTAGTCACACATTAAAATAAAAGTACAATTTTAAAACATCACCAAAATTCCACACATGTAACAGAAACAAGTTAAAATAATGAAGGTCCAAATGATCTTAACACTCACCAGAACACCAGCAGCGATGGAAGCAATAGTATTGCGCTTTTCCCCCCAGTCAATACATTCTGAGCATCTCATACCTTCTAGAAATCCAGACATTTTTTCAGGTCACTTCAAAACAAAACAAAGACCTAAATAAAGTACTTTCCTTTATTTGTTTCTTGCCTGACTTATGTCCCTGGAAAATAGCAGTTCAGGAATAATTTAATATAAGTTACAACTGTTTTCTTTTAGCTCTACATACTTCTTGTGACTATTTGATTAAGCTTTTTTATGAACTGTCACATTACAATTTTGGGGAAAAAAAATCTGCATTTGTAGCTGGGTGTAGGGGCACACACCTGTAATCCCAATGTTGGGGAGGCTGAGGCAGGAGGACCCCTGCCAAGTTCAAGGCTAGCCTGGACTACACAGTAAGATTCTGTCTCAAAAAAACAACAATAACAACAAAATGGATTTGTCCTAGGTTTTTGTTTTGTTTTGTTTTGTTTTGTTTTTGAGACAAGGTCTCACTATGTATTCCAGGCTAGCCTTGAACTCTCTATGTAGCCCAGACTGCTTTTAGCAATCCTCCTGCCTCAGCTTCCTAAATGCTAGGACTAGAGATTATAGGCATGCACCACCATGCCTGGAAGTTAGGGTTTTTTTAAACTTAAAAGATGGTTGGTTTTGTGCTGGGCGTAGTGGTGCATGCCTGCCTCAGGAAGATCATTATAAATTCAAGGCCAGCCTGGGCTACAAAGTGAGTTCAAGGCCAGCCTGAACTGCACAGGGAACCCCTGTCTCAAAAAGAAATGATAATAATAATGATAAAAAATGGTTCTGTACATTTAAGTAGTGTGAACAAAAGTATATTTAAGTAATATGAACAAATGCAGGTATTCGAATATTAAAAAAAATTTAACTATTGGTTGGCCTCTTCCTAAACAGTGTCAGATCCTACTGTTTCCAAATACATTACCAAATTAATTTAAGTGATCCCTAAAAAACCGAGTATAATTATTTATTTTATATTATAGGTCAGGAGCACTAATACAATCAGGAGATGATAAAATTTTGGCTGAGTTAAAGCACAGATTAAAAAATACTTCTCTTGGGAACTTAAGTATTTTTTCACAGAACCTGTGTTTCTTCCCACCGAGGTTAAGGACACTGCATTGGAGGTTTTAACTCTACCCTTATCATTTCTTTTCACCTCATCAGTTTTTCCTTCTTCAAGTCTACCCTTGGTGTCATTTCTATACAAACACTCATTTTATTTTACTATCTCCTCAAAAGTACCGACCAAAAGTAAATCAATATCCCGTTGCCATTTAAATTACCATAACTGGCATAAATTGTCTTTAACAAATTACATAAAACATTCCTATAAGCTCAATTGTGCAGATCTGATCTGAGATACATCCATATTATCTCTGTGAAAAAACCTAAATTCCGTATAACTTGCTAATAGTCAAGAAACACCCAAACTCCCGCAGGACTCTAGCCAGCAATGATGACTATCCAAAATCATGATACCCTAAAAAGTGCAACGACTGCAAGTTTTTACCTTCTGTTTTGAAAATTAACTATTAAAAGCTATGATTATAGTCATCGCTATTATGCCTGCAGGATGTTTAATTCTGAAAATTCACTTATTTAGTTCTTCCCTAAGCACAGCAACCCATTATGTTTTTATTTTCGATTTATCTCAACGACCCCGCCCTGAATCCATTTTTCTTTGCATGATTACTGACACACACCAGCCTAAACTCCGCCCTCCAGATTCTGAGAATTTCAGGTCCAGAGAGTGGGCTGAGACTTGAAGATCTGGAAACTAGTTCTAGTTCCGCCACTTCTCTCGTGTATCCATCAGGCAGTTACATTCGCTCTCTAGATCTGTGTCCTGCTCCAAAGTAGAGGGACACTGATGTCCTGGACAGGGCTGCTGTCCCCTCCCGATCTCCCCCCTGCGGTCTGAGCCTGGTGAGCCCGGACGCGTTCGCGCTCTCCCTGCCGCCGGGACAGGACAGCAGGAAGTGGTCAAGGATGGTCCAGCGAGGCGCAGCTCCAGTCTGCAGCTTCCCACAGGGTGGAGGCAAAGACCTGTAGGCGTCAACCAGGGTCTGTGCCTGATCTAGCCTGCAGCTGCTCCCCCTTACCCTTACTCTTACCCACCAGGCACGCACAGCCCTGGCCGTGAAGTAGGTCCGGTGCCCGGCGTCGCGCCACGCGAGGCCGCCTCACTTGCCCCTAGTCTCAGCCAAGAAAACAAAACGACCACAAGCCGGCAGACCCCGGATGTAGCAGCTCCGCCCCCGGCCAGTTGCGCATGCGGAGAATGGGCGGAGAGCGGGGCGTGGGGAAGAGACCGGCTGAGGCAGAGGCGAGTCACGCCTACCGCGCCGTGCAGTCTGCGCATGCGCGGGAGCGATTCGCTGCTTGCCATACCTGCTTCCCACAGTTATCCTCCGGAGGTGGAAAGTGGTAGTGGGTACCCTTTTTAAGGATAGGCGTGAGGTGTTGCTCTTTTTCCTAAACTCTCGAAAGAGAGGTGTCCGTCCCGCCTCAGTATCCATCTTGGGTGACGTGGTGAATTGTCTAGTGCCGGGTTTGTAGCTGTCTCAGCTGTGAGGGGCAGGTAAAGGAGTCGGGTTCTGCGTGCTGCAAAAAGCGGCTGCAGGTGTGCGACTTCGCAGCACTGAGTACCCAGGGGTTTTAAGTACTGTTTTTTTCTAGGAGCAGTGAAGCTGCACCTCCCGAGCTGCACCTGAGGGACTGCTCAGGCATGGAGCCAGGGCTTCCCAGTTCTGCATGAGGGGTAAAGGGCTCCCAACCCCCGCGCGGTGATCCTCTTATGGGACTTGACCTTTTTTCGCCGTTTGTCGTTGAGGAGGGTTTCTCAGCCTCTGCACTCCTGACTTTTGGGGCTGGATCTTTCTGTTTATGGAAACTGTCCTATACACTGTCTGCTCCCGTTTTCTACCCCCCCCCCCGATACAAAGCAGCTGCTTTTCAGGTATGACAAGCAAAAATGTCTCCAGGCTTTGCCAAATATGCCCTCCCCGGGAAAATCGCCGGGTGAAATTGTTTAGAGAACATCTCGGGTTTTCAGAAAATGACCCTTTGGAAACAGAAGTTCAGCCAGGAGCAGCAATGTCTTAGCTACTTGAAGGACTGGTAGCCGAGACACCCTTTTTACTAAGGAAGCGGTCATTCTGGATCTCGCGTCTGTTAATGATCAGTGTCGGTGAGTCGGAGCCTGCTCTGTAGAAGGCGCAAGTCCGAGAAGGAGCCACCGGAGGGGGTACAGGCGCTACTCGAGGTCTTACCCGCTGAGCACGTCGCGATCCCCGGGGTCCCGGTACAGAGAGGCACTGCTGCTGTCCAGGATGTATGAAGGAGTTCCTTCTCCATACGGACCCCGGAGCAGGTTCCTCTCTGGGAGAAGGTAGGGAGCCTATGCGATCACTCCAGGGCGATGTTACCCCAGCTGTACGTACGGAGAAGAGCGCCGCATGCGGATGGAGAGATCTAGGGTGATGTCCCAGAGTAGAAACCCTATTATTATTCGGTGAAAAAGGTGGGTCACTTGTCGTTAACAAAGGCAGATATGTTCATTTTACATGTGTATGGAGACAACTCTATGAGTTGATTGGGGTGGTTATGTTATTCCTTTAGTATGTGAAATCTATGTAATTGCTTTGACTTTGGTGAGGGCACTAGCTGATTAGTGGATAAAACCATATAATACAATTCATAGCCATTTCATTTTTTTTTTATTTTTTATTTTTGGTACCAGGGATTGAACTCACAGCGTAGCGCTTGCCAGGCAGGCACTTATGCCGCTGAGCTAAATCCCCGGCTAATTAATTAATTAATTAACTTAATGGTGCTGAGGATTGAACCCAGGGCCTCAAGTGTGGCAGGCAAATGCTCTACCACTGAACTACATCCTGAGCTCCACAGTCTATTTTTAAATATATACTACACTTATCTCTCAGGATTAAAGCTTAATGGTGACTATTCGACGTTTAAGGACAGAGGAATCTAGTGCAGGTAGTTTGGTTTTTTCTTTTCTTTTCTTTTTTGTGCATTGGGGATGGAATTCAGAACCCATCTTCATGCTGAGCAGGCACTGAACTACACCCGCAGCCCCACCAGGCAGTTTTTTTGTTTTCTTGTTCCTGTGGGGTTTAGGACCTTGTGAATGCTAGGCACAGACTGCTTTACCTCTAAACAACATCCCCAGTCCTCAGGTAGCTCATGAAACCTTTTTAATGTCTATTGATGACTAACATTAGTTTACCAGCTCTTAGCAGTAGTAAACAATCTTGGACTAATCCTTCTAATAACTGTAGGAGAAAGTTATTAACTTCTTTTTCTTTGTATCTCCTCTCTCCCTTTTTAAAAACTTTACTGGCCTTCACAATTATCAAGTATTTTATAAACATGAATGAACATCATTATATCACTCTTTTAATAAAGGATATGCTTAATTTGTCATTTGTAGGCTTTTGAGAATATGCTATAGAATTAATGAATGTGTTTATCTTTTGTAGATACAGTGGAGCTGTGAGAAATTGCAAAAGACCATGCCAAAAACAAAAAAGCTTTAGGAACAAAAACTGTGGCTTCCCTGTTAGTCTCAGAACTGTTCCTATAGATGAAGAAACAAGGCATGGAATAGTGGCAGCAAGCAATGGTGCAGAGTTTGAGGTAGGTATTGCAGGTATATCCAGCCAAACGAACTGTTTAGGACTACTGCCAAAAAGATGCGATTGTCCCTTATTTGCTTTACTTCAGACTACACTTCTAAGAAAGAGTCACTAAATATAATTTGTTATAGTTTAAAAGCAGATCTGAAAATAGTAGACAGGCTCTCACCTGTGGAAATGGACGAGTAAAGGACTTTGTTTTTGGTGAGCATCCATTCCAGATGGGGCCATTCTGGAAAGTTCCATATTCCAGAAAACCCCCACTTTGGTGCAAAAAGTCCTAATTTCCAGTAGTGAGTATAGAAGATCAGGGGAGAGGGAAATACAGCACCATATAGTGGCCCCCCAAAAGAGGCTGAAGACAATACTGTTCATAGTGTAAATAAATATGACAATCACCTGCCTCTACTGAACACTGAATTGGCATCAATTGATTCGAAAGTACTTGCTTGTCTTGTGCTAGACTCGTGAGATTCGGTTTCCATACGTGTTTTCACATCCTCTTACCTACTTCTGTTGTTGTCTTCTTTCACAGCAACTCAAATTCTGAGGTATGTAATTTAAGTTCTAACCTCAAGTGTTAACCATCTAATTAACTGTTCTTCATATGGAGGTAGACATCATTAATTTAATTTTTACCTTTCTGAATCATTGTGTTGATGTTTTCTAAGAATTCAAATAATGAAAATGATAATGATCCAGGCTTAGAGGTGGCACACACCTATGATCCTAGCACTCCAGAGGTTGAGGCAGCAGGATTGCCGTAGGTTCACAGCCAGCTTGGGCTGCATATTAAGTTCAAGGTCAGCCTGAACTGCATAGCAAGTCCTTGACTCAAACAACAACAACAAAAGTGCTAACTGGCTATGTTATTTTAATGACAACTAGATTAGAGAAGTGAGACAGAGTCTACTGTACCATATGCAAGGAAGTATTTGGGGTTGGGCACAGTAGGTAAGAGGATGTGAAAACATGTATTGAAACCGAATCTTACGAGTCTAGGACAAGACAGGCAAGTACTTTCGAATCAATTGAAAGTGTTTTCATCTTCTAAAACACCAGTATTTAGTCAAAAATAGCACCAGTATTTAGTCTGGGTATACCACCTGGACAACTCTCCTTGAATAAAGAACAATTATTTCCCTCTTGGCTACACCTAGCCCTATCTCCATATACTGATATATACTGAGCCATTTCCCTATCTCTTCAGTTGGCTCTAAGCAATGTGAATAGGGCTAGCTGAGGTGCTGATGCGTAATATTTGAAACTAGGTGAAAGCTGCTGTTTCCCTGGCCCATGACTCCCCAAAATCATGGTTGAGCCAGGTGTGATAAAAAACCTCCACTTCACGTTTGTCAAGTGGGATGGAGCCTTGAGGTAAGAGGCTATGACTTCCCAGAGCAGAAAAGTTTATACATCAGAACTGAAGTACCAGCCCCATAACATTAGCTGCTACCTCACTGTGTTACGCAGATGACTCTTTCTGCAGATCCTTTTCTCTGCACATTGCAGAGGTGATTTCAGGGTTCCTACCTAGCCCAGCTCACAACACTCACATATTTCCCACCCTTCTCTCAGTCACTCATCCTCAAACCACTTCCTTCTTCTTGAATTAATAAAATCTGGGTTGGGCCCTTGGTCAAGGCCTTTTGTTCTGGTGAACCACCATTTTGGCCGAACTTAGGACTCCTTTGGCTCCCCAAACTATAAATATGTCTTAGTGTTTTTATACTTACCATGCATTGCACTGGAAGTGATGGATTGGACTTAACTTGCTAGAATCCCAGTAGCTTTTCCATGAGATTACAAATACAAACTTCCTGGACCAAGATAAGGTCAGGAAGGGCTCCCTATATTACATTATCATATCATTCCCTTGATTGTTCTATGAAACAGAATGAAGTTACATTTCCTGATTCAGAAGATGTTACTAAAATATTGTGTGGGTGAATAAAAAGAAATTTTGTTAACAGGTATGTTGGTGCCTTCCACTGTAGAGCTGTCAGATCTTAATCAACAATCTTGCTTTCTACAGCAATATTGGCAATAAAAAAAAAGTTCTTCCTGTTAAGTGCTTTGATTTGAAAAATGGAGTTTCAAATTGTCTTCTGATCTATATGAAGATTTCTGATGAAACCTCAGAACATAAAAGATTGTTATCTTATTCAAATACAAACTAGACTTTGTTTACCTATCTGCATATTGAAATATACATTGGGAGAGTACAGATGTACATTTTAGCCAATTCAGTCTATAAACTTCTTACTGAATAAAATGAAAAGATCTTGATAAATGTTTTAAAGTCTTACTATCTGCAATTTAAGAATCCAGACAAAAGTTACACACAAGTTAACGAAAGTTAACACACAAACTGTATATGGTGGCACACACCTGTAATCTCAGCACTTGGGAAGCTGAAGTAGGATTGTGAATTCTAGACCAGCCTGGGTCACAGAGGGAGTTCAAGGCCAGTCTACATAACACACTGTCTCCCCACCACCACCAAAAAAATGTCACCTGCTTGTAGTCCCAGCATTCTGGGAGACTGAGGCTGATAGCAACTTTGAGTCTAACTTGAATAACTTAGCCAGACACTGTCTCAAAATAAAAGATAAAAAGGGCTGGATATGAAGCTCAGTGTAAAGGCCTTGGATTCAATCCCTGGTGACACATACATACATACATACATACACACACACACGCACGCACGCACGCACGCAATTAAATATTTAATATAAAGGCCTCACACTGAGCTATATCCCCAAGGCTTTTTTCATTTTGAGGCAGGGTCTTTCTAAGTCACTAAATTGTCCAGGCTGGGCTTGAATTTATGATCCTCATGTGGCAGCCTCCCAGAGTGCTGGGATTACAGGTGTGCCCCCCCCACACCCAGCCACAGATTATTTTTTAAATTGTAAAATATATATATAACCTAAAATTTAGTATTTTACCTTTTTAAAGTATATAGTTCTGTGGCCTTAAGTATACACATGTTGTATGATCATCAACCATCTCCACATAGATATGGATGTCAATTATTGACTTTTTTCCTTTTCAGATTTATGAAAAATTAAGCAGATAGTACAGAAAGTTCCCATATTAACCCATTTCTCCAGTTTCTCATTATCAACATCTTTCATTATGGTAATATAGTTGTTAAAATTAATGAATTAATATTGAGACATTACCAACTCAAGTCCAGTTTATACGGATTGTCTTAGTTTTTACTGCCTGTCCTTTTCCTGTTTCAGGATCACACCCAAAATACCATATTGTATTATCACCTCTCTAGTTTCCTTTTGGTTGACAGTTTTTTAGACTTCCCTTGTTTTTGATGATGTGGACAGAATTGTGACAGCGAGCAGGAATATTGTAGGTGTGGGGTTTTTTTAATATGTTACACCGTTAATTATTAAAAAGTACTGACCAGTTACGATATCTGTTTGGCCCATTATAAAACACACAGGCATGAACACATGCACACATATGCATCCCTCAGCACCCACACTCATTTTAGTGCAAGTCTCTGTCATTCCTCCTTCTAACCATTGCATTTGTCTCCTCACTTCAGCTCCCTCATCTTTACTCCACACAGCAGCCACAGATAGACTTTTAAAATATAGATCAGATTTTATTGCTTCTGTTCTCCAAATGTTTCAATGGCTTCTCATCCTGCAGAATAAAGTCCAGATCCTTCTTGTTGCAGCTCCTGGCTATCTCAGTAGGAGCTAGGTTACTTCTCTCTTTGCTGGTTCATCTGCTGTGTCACATGGTTTCTTTGCAGACTGTGAAGCACATGACACTCCTGCTCTAGGTCCCTGCACTGTGCTCTTCACCTGGGACTTCTGTCCTATGGCCATTTGTAAGGAGACAAATTGAGCGACTCCCTTTGAATGCAAAACAATTGCTGCAATATTAGTTAAGTCTTATTTCCATATACTGATAGGTACAGAGTGGGCTCTGCTATTCCCTTCTCCCTTCAATTGGCTCTAAGTGATGCAGATAAAGCTAGCAGAGGTACTGGTAGGTAATCCTGACAGTTTCCTGTTTACTCACATAGTGCTCTCTTGAAAGACTGAAGCACAGGGGCTGGGGATTTAGCTCAGAGGCATAAGTGCCTGCCTGGCAAGTGTGAGGTTGTGAGTTTGATCCCCAGTTACTTCAACAAAAGGTTGAAGCACAGCGGGCGGCAGAGCCACTCAGCTCCAGGAACATCAGCTGGATACAAGCCTCAAAATAAGAGACTATGACTACCCAGAGCACAAAAGCTCACATATCAGAAACTGAAGCAACAGCCTCCTAAATTCATTCATATGCTATCCCAGTCAAGTTATGCAGACTGGTCTTTCTGTAACTCTTCTTTCATTTTACAAAGATGCTTTTCTTCTCACCTGGATAGCCAGTTCAAGTTACGTAGTTCCTGCCATCTTCCCTGTCATGTATCCTCCTTCTTCGCAAGATGAAGCCACCCCCTTCTTCACAAGATAATAAATTCTGGGAGAGGCCCTGGATCAGGGCCTTTGTCCACATATCCTCACTTGGATTGGGCTTAGGACCCCTTGGCCGCCATTAACTTTGAATATGTCTTGTGTTTTTACTCTCACCATGGTTTGCATTGGAGGTGGTAGATTGGCATTAAATTGCCAGGATTCCAGTAATGTCTCAATGGGATTACAAATACAACTTTTTGGATTGTGAGAAAGACTGGAAAAAGGATTACAATACGTGTATTACAGTACTCATCCACGTGGCTCATTCCTCACTGCATTCAAGTCGCTTCTTTGCAGAGGCTTTTCCCATTCCTTCTACAAACTGTCCTCTTCTTACCCTTTTTAGAATAAAGACTATTCACCACTGCCTGACATTACATTCTATAAATTTACATTTGTCTCACCATTACAAGTTTCAAGAAAGGGGGGACTTCATCCTGTTAGTTTACTGCTGTGTCTTACGTTAAAGTTGACACTAAATAAATCTTGGTGAAATGAATGAGTTATTGCTATGACAGCCCGCAGACCATTACAAGTATTTAGGATTTCAATCTCTGAGGGGGAATCATCTTAGAATGTGAAGGAAAATGAGGATATACTCACATCCCTCACGTATACTGAGGAGGTGCCTTCAAATTCCATTTTAGGTATTGAAAAAAAGTCTGTAAAATAAAATTCTGTTCAAATTGTACATGTACAACTACATTGTTATAAGTGGAACTGTCTTTACACTTTTCTTACACAATAGAGTTAATGCTGACAAACTGTCTCTTAAGAACTGCATATAAAAACTGCCTATTCATTTTCCACATCCTGTTTGAAGTGTGGCACACAGCAATAGAACAGAGAAATAGACTCCTGGGATGCATTGGTAATCAGTGCTCAGCTTTCAGAAGAGCACTTGCATACTGCTCCGCAGTGATAATCTGTACATCCTGCAGCTGGGCAGTGACAGTGTGCTCAAAGGAAGTCTGAATTACAAGCACTGCCGGGTTCACAAAGCCATTAATTCTTCCAAACAGTCTTCCAAAAGGGAAGCATAAAAATCTGCAGACTAACAGTATGTCCTAATTAAGTTTCCATGAAGCATGTGATTGTTGTCCTGACAAAACTATCTCTATGAACACTCTTACCTGTTAAAAAGGCAGAGGCCCTACCAGACAGATTCTGTATTTTTTTTTAAGATTCTATATTTAAATCTAGTGTGGTGGCATACGCCTATAATGCCAGCACTCAGGAGGCTGAGGCAGGAAGATCGCTGTGAGTTTGAGGCCAGCCTGAACTACATAGCAAGACTCTGTCTCAAGAAATAAAATTCAGTGGGTAGTTTTAAAAACTGATTTTCATATTCAGCAACACCATCCTTAAGGGAAACAAAGACACTAAGTTAAAATTCTTAGTGAGACGTGGCCTGAATCTCAGCCCTCTGGAAGACTGAGGCAGGAAGATTATGAGTTTGAGCTCTGCCTGGGGAGTTTAATGACTTAATGATCCTATCTCAAAGTAAATAAAAAGGGATGGGGATGCAGCTCATTAAAAACATCCTGGGTTCAATCCCCAGTACTGCAAACAAAACACAAAAATCTCTTGTATATGGATGTTCACAGAAGTATTCACAACAGCCCCCCCCAAAACCCACAAATGTCCATCAGCCAATGAATAGATGAACAAAATGTGGTACAGACACATCTATATGATGGGTTATTCAGCTATAAAAAGGAATGGGGTACTCATACATGTTGCAACATGGATGAAGTTTGCAAAGTGGCTGAGTGAAAGAAGCCAGGCACAAAGAACCATCTATTCGTGATTACATTTATATGAAATGTCCATGATAGGAAACTATAGAGACAGGAAGTAGGTAAGTTGTCTGGGGGTGAGGTGAATGAAGTGTGACTGCTAATGGGCTGGGAGTTTCTTTTTGAATTGATAAAGTTCTAGAATTAGTGGTGATAGTTGCACAGTCTTATGTCTATACTAAAAATCACTGGACTGTATACATTATGGGGAGTATTTTATAGTGGATTATGAAGTGTGAGAGTCCCTATTTTTGTAGTATAGTTGTGTGAGGTGTTTAAGATAGATATATGTTAAGGTAAAAACCTTTGTCTTGCCTAGGCTAGCCTTAAATTTAGAACCTCCTGTCTCAGCCTCTTAAGTATTGGAATAATAAATGTTCACCATTATTGTAAACCCCAATATCAAGTTCAGTCATCCAAATATTGTAATCCTCTTTCTAGTTTTCCTCACAATCCAAAAGGTTATATTTATAATTCCATCGAGACGTCATTGGAATTCCAGCAAGTTAATTCCAATCTACCACCACCAATGCCACCCACGGTGACAGTAAAAACACCAACACACATCCAAGTTAAGGGCAGCCAAGGGGTCCTAAATCCAATCCCCATGAGGATGTGCAGAAAGAGGTCTTGATCCTAGGCCTCTCCCAGCATTTATTATCTTGTGAAGAAGAGGGAGGGGGCGGGGCGGGGGGGTTTGGCTCTGGGATGAGTGACAGTGAGGATGGGGGGGAAGAGGGGGGTTTACATGAGTAACTTGAGCTGGCTGGCCAGGTGTAAGATTGGCATCTCTGTAAATTGCAGAGATAAAGATACGTAGAAGGATCAATTTACATAATCCAATTTAGGTAGCAATGGAATTATTTTTCGGGCTTTCAGCTTTGGTTCTAATATGGAAACTCTTGTGTCCTGGGGAGTCATAGCCTCTTATCTTGAGGCTCTCCGGAGCCATTTGCTCTAACATCTCCCGGTGCTCATATCCTGTACTTGTCTGTATTGTATGGAGAACACTATGCGAGGAAACAGGACTGTCAGTTGGCTGTAGAAACTGCATGTTAGCACCTCGGCTAGCCTTATTTGCAATGCTTAGAGCCAATTGAAGAGAGAAGGGAATACCCTAGCCAGCTTTTACATATCAGTATAAGGAAATGAGTCTCTAAATAATCAAAGTCACAGTAATTGTTTTGGATTCAAAGAGAGTCACTGGAGTTATCTCCCACACACCATCATGCCCCGTTTAAGATTTGAGGCCTTTTAACCACTTGTCTCCAAATCTTTAAAAAAATTTTTTTATTAGTGCATATTTGTATACATTACTTTCTTTTCCCTATGCTTGTCCCACAAGACCTATTTGAGATTGTCTCATTTCTTAATCAGTAAACACCAAATGAGTGTCTGTACATATTAGTACATATTTTATTAGTACATATTTATTACTACATAATGATTATATTCATCATGAACTGATATATGTACATAATACATTCTAATTCTTTTTACATCTCCTTCTCCTCTATTCCCTCCCTCTCTTCTCTCAGTATTTTCTTTTCTCCCTTCCGTTAGGTAAAGTGTATGTCATCTCAGTGTATCTAGTCAATGTTTTCCGCTGTCAGTTTTTGCAGGTAGGTGTAGTATTTCTGATAACCAAGGGCCCCATGGGCTTGATAAACAGATACATTCCTGGCCAACCACAATCTGCCCCAACTGTACCTCTGGATTTGCCTTACAAAATCTCCCATTAAAACCCTCTGCTCTAATCAAGTTGGTATGTTTTCTGTCCCCAAATTCCAAAACAGACATTTCTATTTCTGTTTGCTAAGACTCTTTCTAAAATACTTTCTTTTCCTTATGCTTGTCCCACAAGACCTATTTGAGATTGTCTCATTTTTTTCTTAATCAGTAAACACCAAATGAGTGTCTGCTACATGCAATACTCTGTCCAGAATGCTGGAGTAAAGTAAGAACAAGTTTCTGTTCTTATGTAACTTATATTCTGGCAGGAAAAACACAAGTTACAAAAGGAATTAAGACTTAATCACAGGTGTGATAAGTGCCAAGAATATGAGGTAGAAGAAAGTAAGTTAATTTAAAATGCAGAATGAACTATCCGGGAGTCATAAGGGGTTCTCATGTATTGTTGTGACAACCCTTCTGAAAAGTAATACAGCTTTTTTCCTCTTTGCAGCCTCATCCTTGTGATAAGGATGGAAGCTCTTCCTTCAGTTGGAAGCTCCTCTAACCCTTTCTCTCCGAGAGAGCTGCGCCCACCCCACCGCCACTGGAGGTGACTCCTGCAGTGGCACAGGGTCCTTACTGCAATCAGGGGCTCCAGGTTGAGTCCTTCATAGAGCTCTGTTGAGCATGTGGATTAGGAACTGCACATAAACTCCACTACTGCTTTGATAGCTTTGGATGTTTCTGAGGCATAATTGTTGGTGAAAAACTGGAAATCCAACACAGGTCCATGAAGAAACAAGGACTAACAGCTGGGTATGGTTATGCATATCTATGATCCCAGCACTAGGAGGGTGAGGCAAGAGGACTGCAAGTTTGAGCCTAGCCTGGGTAGTTTAATGAGATGCTGTCTTAACATTTAAAAAAAAAAAGAGGGGGCGGAGAAGTGTGAAGAACCTAGGTCAGCCATGGCTAAACTTTTACAGCTTTTAGTGTTACAAACAGCCCATGTGGCACATGTGCCTTAGGTTCACCACCACTTAGGTTCAAGGCCCAGAACTGAAAATAAACGAATAATAAAATGTTAACATTGGTTATATCGAAGAATGGAAGTTCCCAGAAGATTTCATACCACTAATGGAATGGATTATTAGTTTTTACATTATACTTGTTCATGTTCCTCTGCTTGTTAAAAAACTTTTTACTTATTAAAATTTTTCAAAAAATTAATTTTGTTTGGGTAAAGGATGACTAAATTTTTCTTAGCCTCTCCAATTGTACTCATTCAATACAGTAAACATTCTAAAAATATTTGAGAAAGGTAGAAACAGGAGGGGCTGAGGAACAGGTTTTAAAATGTTTGGTAGAGATACAAAAAGTTTCAATGGAATGATGTAGCAATGTAGAACCTACAGATGAACAGTGGGAGAGAGGGCAAGAGATACTTGTTTAGGTTGGCAAAATAAAATGGGAACAAGTACAAAAAAGCTGAGTATAATTTTAAAAACCTACACCAATGGAAGAGATAAGGTCACTTTGTAGTTGTTTAATAAACGTAAAAGCACTGAATTTACCTGTTAAAAGAAAAACACCTTTCATGCACATAGTAAAAACCAGGTGTTACTCAATGATACCAAATGAGGAATCATTCACCTATTGAAACACACGAAACAATTTTTAACATTCAACAACAAAAAGGTGCTGGTTACAATATGCAGTGACATTGAAGCATATACGAAAAAGCTATGCAATTTTACTTAACATACTTAACATATTAGTTTTGTATTGCTGTGGTTAACAACCACAATCTTAGCAGCTTAAAACAGTTCAAATGTATTGTCTTACAGTTCTGTAGATGACATGTCTCACTAAAGTCGAAGTGTCAGCAGGGCTGCATTCCTTTTTGAAGGTTCTAAGGAGAAGCCCCAACACTTGCCCTGAGATACTGGTAGAATTAAGTTGTACGATGTTAACTATGTTTCCTTGCTGACTGATAGCTGAGTTACCTTTATCTTTCAGGCCTCTCTCTGGTTCTTGCACATAGCTTAGTACCTTTCAGAAAAAGCAACAAAATGTGGAATACTTCTCATGCTTTGACTATCACTGGTGACTAGTTTGGGTCCATCCACATACTTTAAGATAATGTCACCTCCAAATCCTTTAATTATATGTGCGAAATTCCTTTTGACATGTTAAGGTGACATGTTCATTGGTTCCAGGGAATTAGGCCTCATAATTTTGGGGGACATGGCATTAGTCCATCATAGTAAAGGATATTAAGAAAAGAAAGTCATATTTTTAAATAAGAAGAATCCCCACTGTAAAGATCTCATTTCTGCCTAAATTAGCCTACCAATTCCATGTTAGATGTGCTAATCATAACTGAAGTTGAATTTTTCCTTCTGCTAAATAGATAGATACTCAGAAAAGATCATGTTGTTTACAGAAATATCTAACATCCCTTGCAAAGTTTAACTCAGGTAGACTTCATATGTTATAGAAATGTGTAACATACCTGTATTCTGCACAAAGATAAAGTAATATTTCCATTGTTTCTAATGTCCATTAATATCCTAGACTTTTTTAATTATAATTTTTATACACATTTGAATGATACTATGAACTAAGCCAGATGTAGTGGTACACACCTGTGATCCCACGACTCAGGGAAACTGAGGCAAAGGATCACTGCCCATTCGAGGTCATCCTGGGGTATAATAGTGAGAACCTGTCTCAAAAAAAAAGTAAACTGTCTAGAGAGACTTCTATTATCCTTATTCATAATCAAGACCTCCAAATTTGTTACTCTGATTAAATACCTAAGAAAATCAGCTTAAAGATTAATTTTGTCTCACATTCAGTCCATTATCAGCTCACAGCTGGGCATAGTGGCACACGCCTATAATCCCATTACCTGTGAGGCTGAGGCAAGAGGATCTCCATGAGTTTGAGGCCAGCCTGGGTTACACAGTGAGTTCAAGGCAGGCCTCGACTGCATAGCAAGACCCTGTCTCAAAAAACTTCCCCCAAAAGAGAAAATTAAAAAGAAAAAAAACCATTGTCAGGGACTACATACTGCTTTTACCCATATGGTATGACAGACAAACATGGTAGGAGGGTTATGGCAGAGGAAAGCTGCTTAGCTCTTAACAGCCAGGAGGCAGAGAACCCAAATGGGCTAGAGGACACAGTCCAGTTAGGCAAGGTCACGCTTTCATGACTCATTCCCTTCTACTAGACTACAACTCCTAAATGGCCATCACCCCCCAATAACGCCATCAAAAAATGGATTATACTATAATCGATGGATTAATTGCATGATTTAGAGCCATCATGATCCAGTCACCTTCCAAAAGCCCCACCTCTGAACCTTTAGGGGTTCATTCTAGAGCCAAACCGTAACATGTAGTTTCATTTTACTTTCCCTAACGTATTTTTTGCGTGCTAAAGGCGAAACTCATGTAATTTTTCTCTTCACTAAAGTTTCATGAGAACTTTCAGCAAAACGTCCTAGTGGATGGACACTGTATTTTAGCTTGAGAAAGGACTTAAAAAAGAAACGTTTCAGCAGGGTAGGATGGCACAAAGAGGACTGCCAAGTTCTAGGCTAGCTGGAGGAACATACTAGCAACCAACAACCCCCGCCCCCGCGCGCCATCTCGAAACTTAAAAAGAAAAATAAATGTTGCAGATGTAGCTCAGTGCTCCCTGGGTTCAATCCCCAGCGCAGGGCGAGGTGCTGCGGGAAAGAGGAACGAAAACCTCTTCACTTAACTATTTTCATTATGATGCATCCTCAAGAGTTGTGGGTGAGACTACACAGTGCGAAGGCAAGGCAGATCACATGGGTAGGTGCAAAATTAATCTGTGACGATGTTCTGTAGGTTTCCCTGCATGTTTAAGGGTGTGGAGTGGAGATAAACAAGAGATGAGTGTTTTTAGCGCCTTAAAAATAAGTCCCTTTTGTAAAAATGCACTTACAAGAGTGTATGCAATGACTAACACTCTTTAGTTCATTCAACAAATATTTAATTCACAATTTTCAACACATTACAGTAATGTTTGCAATGCCTTATAGTTGTAAGTCCCTGGAAACAGTAATCGCTGTTCCTATGCCAAGCGTACTGTCCTAAGAATGGACACCGCAAGCATAATTCTTACCCCTTAAAGACTTACTATGGTTGTCTTTGTATTTTCTCTCTTAATTACCTCTTCTGGCCAAAACATCAAAGTAAAAAAAAAAAAAAAAATCTAAATTTTCCGGAACCCTGTGATGTCCGTCCGCCGGACTTCGTATAAGAGGAAGTGCCCCAAAAGGATCCATCAAGGCACAGCCCACTTGCCCCAGTTGCCAGGTGCAAAGTCTGTCGTCGGGGTGCCACATGAGTTTTTGGCTGGGAGCCAAGCACTTCAGTGCTCTCGCAAAGCAAAACAAAGCAATCACGAAAACCCGGATGTAACCGCGCCATCAAACGGGCCAGATCACGCATGCGCATCCTGAGGTATTGGCGCGCCGAGACGGGTGAGGCCTGAAGAGAGCAGGGCGTTGATTGGACGGGAGGATAGCCACGCCCCCACTCCTCGCTTCTGCGCATGCTCCCGGCGTCAATTTCTAGTATTTTCTCGTAGTGTCTGAGGACTTCACTTCTAGTTCGCGTCCGGACGTCAAGAGTTGAGGGTGTCCAAGTTTTGTTAGGGAACATTTATACGAAGCTTCTGTCAGTACTACGCTTCGAGTTAGGCGTCTGCTGGGTCTCTCCCTTCATCCTGAGGGGGGCGTCGGCAGCCTGCGGTGAGTGTTTTGCTGACAGGACAGATTCCTAATTCTCTCCGGTATGAGTGGCGGTATGAGCGCCAGGCCAATGGCGTCGGGAGCAGGGTGAGAAGGTCGCGTCTGTGCCGGCAGCAGCCGCCTGGGCGCGGAGTAGGGTCTTCGGGACGCTGTCGCCTTGCTCCGCCTTCCGCGGTGTCCGACTGGCACCCACTTCAGGGCCTTGATTTTTTTCTCCTTCCTGTTTGTTTTCAGGCGCCGCTGGGTTTGCGAGAACAGTTTTTCTAAAGAAAAGGAGGCCTAGGTGGCGGGCGAAGATGTCCAACTACGTGAACGACCTGTGGCCCGGCTCTCCGCAGGATTTCCCATCCGTCTCCGGATCGGATGAGTCCAGCCGGCTGTCCTCACGGTCTGGGAGCCGCTCCTCTTCCCGAAGCTCCCGCTCCGAGCCCCGCGGCTCCAGCCGCTCGTCCTTCGGGAGTCGCAGCCGACCCCGGAGAAGGAGCAGATCGAGGTCGCGTTCGAGGAGGCGCCACCAGCGGAAGTACAGGCGCTACTCGCGCTCTTACTCGCGCAGTCGGTCTCGATCCCGCGGCCGCCGCTACCGGGAGAGGCCTTACGCGCCGCCCCGCAGGTATTTCCGGTCTCCCTCGCCGCGCCGCTCGCGCAGCGGCTCGCGCTCCCGGGGAAGGTCGTACTTCAGAAGGTCGCACTACGCCCTCGCTCGGAGCCGTCGGTACTACGGCTTCGGTCGCACTGGGTACCTGGAGGAGCGCGGCAGGTGGAGGGAGAGATCGAGATCTAGGACGAGGTCACGGAGCAGAACCCCCTTTCGTTTGAGTGAAAAAGGTGAGTGATTTGTGTTACGGGCCACGCCGTTAAACGTCCCTTTTTTAGGCGGAAGCTGGCAGTGCCCAAGTAGTGCAGGGAACCAAAGGTATGCGTAGTTGCAATGTCAGTTACTTTGGTGCCAGAAATCTAATACTGGGATTACTTGTTAGGGAAGGAGGCAGGACTTTAGCTGCCTAATCGTTTAAAAACTGCAATATAATCGGGAATCTAGTATTTAAATGAACACTTCTTTCTTTAGAATTAAAGTTTTTTTTTTAAAGTCCCACGTATGATGTTTTTAATGCAGTCTTTATATTTGTTTGTTTCTGGTACTGGAGTTGGACCTCGAGGGCCTTTGCTCTGACCTATGCTCTTTAATTTGCTGAAATGCCCAGGATGGGCTGGAATTTGCAGTCCTTCTGCCTCAGCCTCCCAGAGTGCTGGGATTACAGACCTTGTCTTACTCTTGATTGATGTAGTCTTCTAAATGTTAGTGAGGGGATTGAGGCTGCTGGATTGCAGGAAGACTCAGAAAAGGCTGTAGATGAGCTCAACGGTAGGCGCCTATAGGTTTCATTCCCAGTGCTTAAAAAATACTAACTTAATTGTTCTAAGTTTTGGAGTTAACGGTTGAATGTGAAGAATGTCAGCTCTTGGTCAGAAAAACTGAAAAAATGTTACATAATTTACAAGCATTTTTTTCGGGAAAACTTTAGGTAGAGAATTTTGATTCCCCGAAGTTATATTTTACTTGGGAAAAATGAATCACTGTTGTAAATAAAAAGTATAGGTATATTTTGTGAGTCTTAGTCCTCTTAAAACTGCCACAGGATTAATGAAAGTCTTAATCTTCTTTTAGATCGTATGGAGCTGTTAGAAATAGCAAAAGCCAATGCAGCAAAAGCTTTAGGAACAACCAACTTTGAGTTGCCTGCTAGTCTCAGAACTGTTTCTGTAGTCAAAGAAATAAGCCATGGAGCAGCTGTAGCAGGTGATGGTGCAAAATCTGAGGTAAGTGTTTTAGATTTATAAGAAAAAGACTTTGAGAAAGCTATTGGCAGAAAGTTTTTTTGTGTGTGTGTGGTGGTGGTTCTTTGTTTTGTTTTGGTGGTATTGGGGAATTGAATCTGGGGTTTACACTGAACTACATCCCAGGCCCATTTTTGTTTTTTGAGACTCAGTCTTATTTTTTTCAGGCTGGCCTGAAACTCATAGTGTTCCTACCTCTGGCCTTTGTTGTTGTTTTTCCTTCCTCTTTTATTTTGAGATAGTGTGAGCTCAAATTTGGTAACCCTCCTGTTTTAACCTTTTGGAATGGTGAATTATGGGAATGGATCACCATCCCAGGCTGATTAGCCATTTTTCATTTACCTTAGACTACACTTCTCCCCACACCCCCTTTTTTGGAGGGGTCTTTTTGAGACAGGGTTTCACTGTGCAATTCAGGCTGGCCTTGAACTTGCAGCAGTCCTCCTGCCTTAGTCTCCAAGTGCTGGGATTACAGGTGTGTGCTCTCAGACCCATCCTAGACTACGCACTTTCTTAGAGGTCTAGGTATACGTACATTATTTGCCAAAAACAAAATGTTAGATCTGACAATACTATACAGGGTTATAACCACAAAAGTGGGAGGAAGTGAAACTTACTTGCAGTTGACAGCATGTTAGGCCTTCTATAACGCTATGGTATCGTTGATACTTCAGTGATTTCTATTAAGTTTTTACTCTAGTTTTCATAGACAGTATTTTCTCTTTAGTTTTCATTTGAAGCATTATGTTCCCACAAATATGTACTCAGCATACAGTATAGTTTATCTGCTTTATTTCTGTCTTATAGAAATCATGAATGTGGTCTCCAGACTGATGAAGAAAATCTGTTGGTAATTGATACATGGGCCAAAGCATCAGAGGTTTAACTAAGTTTATATTCACACACTAAAAACTTAGGGTTTTGTTGTTGTTGGTAGTTCCATGTGCATGCTAGACTATGGGATAGGTACTATTCACATTTTTAAATTAACTGAAGGTACACCATATTATGGTAGATATCCCTTTTATAATATATGCAATATATTCCAGATGTTTTGAGAGATTACAGAAGAAGAGGCCTGCTTCACATGCAGATAAGTTTATTACAATTCTCAAGAAATGTACAGGGTGTGCATAGGCAAATTGCCCTGTATATACTTTTGTTATGTGAAATCTAAATTCAGGATTGATAGCTTTAAAGGTTTAAAGTAGAGATTAATAAAAACTCAGTGAAGATATCCTTTCTAAATGAACTTTATCTTGAACCCCCAAATGTGGGTCTACTGACTCCTAGTAGAAAAGTAAGGTCTTGGTTACTTGTTCAGATCATTAGGTGTCCTACTGGCAGATGCCTTTAGTTTCTTGAAACCTGGCAGTTTTGGGTATGGCTTTACTTTCAAGAGTTACTTGAATTTGCAGCAGGGGAATAAAATACTTACAAGGAAGTGTGCCTTGTTCCTACTATGACAACAGATTAGGCTGTTAACTATATGGTGTCAGTTACAACTTGAGTGGTGCATCTGTGACTAAATTTATACAGAATGGGGCCATTCTTTTTTTATATGGAACTTAAAAACCACAAGTTTTTAAAAAAAATTTTCTTTCTTGCCTGTCTAGCTGTCAGAAAAGCTAACAGAAGATAGAACTAAGAATTCCAATGAAAAATCTTCCCAGCAAAAAAATATAGCTTTTAGTGCTAATGTAAGTATATCCGAGCATTGACTACTTGGAAATAGGGGTTAAATTATTACTTGCATTGTATGTGCTTTTTATTTTTGTTTTGTTTTTACTTTAATAATTTGGGGCCCATTTAACCTCTTTGTACATAGGATTGTAAGCTCAACATTTTGCTCGTATTTTATATTTTTTACATTATGCAGTTCAGGCTGCCTTGAACTCTGTAGCCTAGGTTGGCCTCGAACTCACAGCACTCTTCCTGCTTCAGCCTTCTGAGTGCTAGGATTATAAGTGTGTACCACCAGCCAGCTTTGCTGTTACTTTAAATCTTTCTCCCTTTTCTTTTGACTAATGAGACTATTATAAATAAAGAGTTTAGAAGCAAAACTAGACTTAGTGGTGTATGACTGTCATCCCAGCATTCAGAAGGCTGAGTAGGAAGATTGCTTCAAATTCGAGGCCAGTTTGAAATAATTTTGAAACCCCCATTGTCACACTGTTGGGTTTCTTGGCTTTGCAGTGTGATTGAATCACTTTATTAAATAAGATCTGTTTTGTCTCAGCTCTCTTAGATGAGGTTACTTGATGGATATTGTGAAAACCAAGTATTTATATGTCTAAAATGTTTATGCTTAAAATTAAGTTGACTGTATTTGTCTTACAGAATTCTATAGCAAAACCAACGCAGAAAACAGCTAACGCTGCGGCTGAAGAGAAATCTTCAGGATCACCAAAAATAGATAAGAAAAAAAGCCCATATGGGCTGTGGATACCTGTGTAAAAGAAGAAAATGAATGGCTAAGGTTGTCTCAAACTGCACTTTATTACAAGTTTGTTTCCAGCATTATCCCATATTTTTTAATCTTTTGGGGGTTTTTTTTGGTAATTACTGCAATTAAGAATCAATGCGAAGATACATATAAATGCTTACTAGTAAAATATTAACATTTTAGGTTTTTTTTTTGAGGACCTGAGAGCACAAATGGACCAGAAATTACATACAGGTGGGAGCCTTGTATAAATATATATATGTTTGTAAATACTCCGTATCAGTTGTTTGTAAGACACAGTGATTGAACTGTTTTGTATATTTAATAAAGTTATTTTTATTATTTGTCTTTATTGTATATACTCATTTAACAAAGAAGCATAAAGCAGCATCTCATTTGAAGTTGGCTCATCAAAAATCCAGGTCTAGGGGCTGGAGATATAGCTCAGTGGTGCAGCATGTGCCTGGCAAGCATAAGGCTGAGTTCGATTCTTGGTACAAAAAAAAAATCCAGGTCCCTGGAGTAAAAAAAGGTTGCGGTGTTTACCTTTGAACGCACAGTGATTCTGCTGCCTCAGCCCTACCTAGTGCTGGCATTATAAGTATGAGCTACCATACCTGGCTAATATACAATCTGAAATGTGTTACACATTAGTATGAACTGGGAGATCTGGGTAGCTAGTCTAATCACACTACTGTAGTTTTTGTCTGTTGGTATAATACGTATATAAATTCTAGAAAAGCATAATTTTTACGTTCTCCAGTGTTAACTTGATGTTGAGTTGAATGTAAGGTGCAAGAGTCATAAATCTAGTGAATTTAGTTTGCTTAACTGTTAGGCTTACACAACAAAGCATGTCTTGCTAGAACCTAGGGTAAAAGAAATCCTTTTAGACCAAAAATACAAGATTCTTTTGTTTAAAATGTTTTGTTTCTTTTACATACCATAAAGAGTTTTCCTCTTATTTTTTAGTATAGGCATGTTTTTCACATTCACTTATTTTCTTGATTGGTGTCTTAGTTTTTAAAAATAATGGCATAGGTACCCAGTAGTTTGAGATAAGCTGGAGGATATGGGTAGAGTACTGGAGGCAAAATGTCATTCAGGACAAAAACCTAAAAAGTAAAATCAGTAGATGTGTCGGGTATGTGCAAAAGTCCCAAATGCTTTAGGGATTGTTCACTAAAAAATATATTGGTACATGGGAAAGGGAAACAAACCAAATGTAAGGTTTTCCACACGAATTTCTCCTTATACCAACTGAATGTTTCATAATTTCAGTTCTGGCATTAAACGCACTGTTTTGCAAGGCACCCTCTTTCAGATGCCAATTGGAAGTAATGAGTTCCCATCTTGCTTGCAACTAAAAAGTCCAATTTATCTACTATTGTAGATTTTCCAAGAAGTTGGAAAAACCAGGAGGGATTTTGGGAGGATTTGCCACCAGAAATGTGTAAATTTAAACTGGGCACTAAACAAGAGGAGAAAACTTTATATAGTTTGTGGTGCCAAGCAAGTTAAGATATAGAAAGGAAACAAAGGTAGTCATTGTAGCAGTCAACCCTGTCTTAACCTTGATAGGGAAATTCCTGTGCATCTCAGAATGTCACCACGTAAAGCTTATTCATAGTCCCATTCGTTAGTTTTACCAGTGATGGTACACAGTGCATTCCTCTCTAAGGAGTATTCCAATGAGAACTGCTTGAAGTGTCTCTTACTCATTTGAAAAGCACAGCAATCTGATGAAATCATTTTGTGGTTGCCAGAGGAGTTGTTTCCCTGGGACTGAGAAGATTATAGAGAAGCTTTTAGCTTTACTACTAGTTGGGGATTGCTATGACTTCTGATTTTACGATTTGCCTATGGAGAAACACCTACCATTGAAATGATATGAATAAATGTCCAGTCACGAAGTCTGGGATGAAGCCTGGAAGGCAACTATGTATTGGGTATGCACCTTCCTAATACAGGGCTGGTACCTCAGCCAAGAAACTGGGACTGCTGTAGTGTATTTATATAGAGGTTTCTATTACAGTTGAGTGCTGCCAAGTCATTCAACCTGAGCTCAGGTATAGTTGAAAAGGATTTATTGTGTCATTGTGAATAACAAAGGACATTTCCCTATA